>JASSUY010030455.1:0-25803 GCA_032466535.1 Forpus xanthops | reverse complement strand
TACATCCTGGACATGACATGCTGTGGTATGGAATACCTCTTTGGTCAGTTTGGGTCAGGTGTCCTGTCTCTGCTTCCGCCTGGCTTCTTCCCGGCTCCCCTCATCCCTGGCAGAGCATGAAACTCAGAAAGTCCTTGGACAGCCTAAACATTCTAAGCCATAACTATAAACACTTGTGCTATCAGCACTGTTCCCAAGCCAAAAATCCAAAACACAGTGCTGCACCAGATACTACTTAAAGGAGAAAAACAACTGCTGCTTCTGAACCCATGACACTGAATACAGCGTCTCAGCCCGTGAAGGTTCTGTCCTGAGTTGCTGTGATGCTTCCTGTGGAATTAAAGTGATGCTGCTTCATTTTCAGCAGAAACACTCAAAAGTAACTAATAGATCACTTTCTTCTGTGTCTTTCTTAAGATCATGAAGATTATAGACTGTAATTTGATTAGTTAGTATATAAACCTAACAAGAAGTGGTTTTATCTTATTATTTGAGGGACCTTTCATTGCCAAAGAAAAATGCTTCTTAAAGTTAGCTAAAAAAATAAAACTGGTACAGGGTGATAATAAGTGCTTGAAAATAAAAAAAATATGTAGTTAAAACCAAATTTGGTACAGTTCTAAGATTATTTCCCTTATGTATAAATCAGGTCAAGTGGACTTTTTACTGCAAGTATTTTGTAAGAGGGCAAAACAGTCACAATTAATGTCTCCTTACTGACACTTCTCTGTTGGGATCTCTCAGTTCCCATGAATGCAGTTGAAGGCATACAATTTAGCTTTACCACATGTCAAGAAGATCTACTGATATATTTTCCATAACAGCTGGGGGGTTTGCGTTTACTCATTTTTTAAATATATAAATAAGATTTTTATGCAACTTTTTTTTCAGTTACATCATTGCAATTCTAGTCATATATAAAAATGTCAAGTAAAGAGGGAATTTATGCCAACTATTGCTATATTGGCAAAATAAAAATAATTTTCATCCCAGCAGTACTATTTTTAGATGTGGTTTAGGTGAACTAAATTAAATAGTAATATTGCAGCTTAGTGCATCCAGGATAAAGTATTGTTTTCTCAGTCTGCCTCCATTTCTTTTTAAATTATTGGATCTATCTGCAGCATCAGTACTGAACACTTCAATATCAGTACTGCCCTGTTTAATCTTCCACCTGTGTTCACTATCCTATTAAGGTAAAATACAAAATATTGTGAAGTCTTTATATGCATTCATATCCCAAAACATGTCTGAAACAGAATGAGCCAAGTTAAACTTACTTAAGTATTAGACAGATTGCTTTTAGTGACAATAGAAAAAGCAAGTACATCTTCAAGTCTGTTCTGAGATTATTTTCAGCTCCATCAGGACAAGTACAATGCAATACTTACTTTCTATTTAGACCTTATTTTGAAGGTTAATTGGAACTTATTATAATGAATTATTCTCCTGTGTGAAGAGAAATTTCTTACTGGATGATGTAATCAAGATTATTTTTCTGTATTTTTTGTTTCACCTGGTCCATCCCAAATTATATAACATTGAAAATCTGTCCAAAGAAAAATAATTCTGTCATATTTTGGGGATCTTACATTTTGTGTATGTCGCTTAATAACTTCCAATAGAACAGTCATTTTCATTAAAAAAGAAAAAAGTCATTTGCTTGTATTTCTGGACTTAGTTGCTTACATTCAAGCATGCAATAGTAAACAAAACAAGGAAGTAAACTTCTGTGGTGTTGTCTTCATGTATTCTGAAATTCATACTGGCTTTTAATAATGCCTAATTTAAAGAAAAATGTGAGACGTGTCTGTAGGTCATATGATTAAACATTTATGCCTGTATTAAGAAGCACTGGGAAGCTTTTCATTTATTTATCATTTTGTAACTTTTTGAATTGTATTCTAGAATCCACGTCTTACAGTCTGTTCAGTTCTCAGAAGAGCTTCTAAAGGATATAAACACTAAAGCAGAGAAGCAGAACTAAATATTTGAGAGACTTGCTATAAACCACCCATGCTACCAAAAAGGAGAATGTGTAACCTTTCGCTAACAGAATAGTAAGGTCATGAGTTCTATCATGAAATATATTCTTATTAGAGTAGATAATTTCTTGGTTTCAGAGTCATAAAGGAAAAGCCTTTGGCAGTGAGAAAACAATATGACAGAAAATGCTAAAACAGCCCAAGTGAGCAGGTTGTGAAACAACTAAAAATCACTTTAAAAAGAATGAATTCTGTGTAAGTAGTTTATTTCCAAAATTGTTATAATTTTAAATAAAAAATTCAAGTCATTTCTTTTTACATATCAATTTAGTGTAATTAGTAGTCTGTTTAAATCAAGACAGCTCTTAAGAGATCAGATCCTTTGCCCTTTATTATTCTTAAAGCAGCTACAAAGCAACCCACAACCACATGTTACATTAAGTAGGCATTCAGCATATTGCTATATAAATAGCTCATGAATTATATATGAAGGGAAAATGCTTCTTAAGAAATATTGGGAGAGATTTTGCTTGTGTCCACAACCTAACTAAGAAAACATTTTTTTTTCTACATCATAGTCAGTTTTAAGATTCATATCAAGACTGTAGTAGCCTTTAGCTAGAAGGAAAGTCATTGCGGATGGTACATTTCAACAAGGCAATTGCTGTTATTCATATCATTTTCTGGTACTACCTGACACCTAATATGAGTTATTGGAATAACAAAAAAGTGTTACAAATGGTATTGTTAAGAGGAAATGGAGTCCGGTTGTATGAATATGCACATGCAAAGGATATAGAAAGTACCCTAAGAGCCAGTGTCACAATGCTGAATAAACTGAGCCTTATGTTTGATGAAAATAGCCCTGCTTACTTAGTGATGAAGGAAGAAAAAAAAAAAAAAACAACAGTAACTGCTGATTTGTAATTTTTTTCATATAAGATGGCACATTGCTATTATGGGACTTTTCACGCTGAATGATCAGAGACCCATGAACTCCACTCTGAGTATGAAAATCTATTTTGTCTTTCTGTGATACTGCAGAGGATTAAGAGAGATCAAGCAAGGACTGTAAATATTGTAACAGTAACTTCTGATAGAAATACTTCTATTTCATATTAGTCTTTTGAGAAGCAGTCAATAATACACAAATATTTGCTGTATATTTGCAGGGCTTCTCTTTTGTGCATAGTTATTAAGAAATAACCTCATTACCTATCCGATGAGAAAACTTTTTGTGAAAAGAATCGAGGCATTTTTCATAGCAGTTTATAGAGCTGACAATAAACCAAGCATGGATCAGTATGTCACATTCTGTAACTCTAGTGCAAAGTCTCACATTGATTAGAGTTGACAGGGAATTGCCCATTGTTAAAACCCATCCAATGTTAGCAGAAATGTGGCATGAAACAGGTTGAACATGTGATAGCTGCTGGCACTTTGAGCATAGTCTATTCAAATGTCACATTAGTAAAGCAGTTGTGGGATTTTTTTGCATTATGCTTAGCACAAGCTGGAAAAATCTAGTGTGATGGTCATTTCCTGCTGAGTCAGAATGCAGCAAAGCTGCTCAAATGTGAATGCAGTGGTCCACAGGAGATGGTTGCTTTCTGGTCTGTGCTGGAGAAGAGACTGCAGGTTGTTTGGAAAAGTACAAATGACCAAAGAGCTTCTATGAGATTTGTGAAGGAAAGTATTTTGATGTGTTTTTAAAACTCTTCTTTCAAAGCACAGTTTATCTCTTTAGCTGCTTTGCTTTTGGGGTTTCTTTGAATGAATTGCTAACGTTTGTGAATATGTAGTTGCTAGATGAGATAGCACTTCAGAATGTTTAGTGCATAATATTGAAAGAGGCTTAAAGTCAACAACAGATCTGTAAAGATAACTCTGGATTATTTTACAGAAATAATTTTAGTAAATGGGATTTACCCAATATATTCCTCTAAATAGAAATCTTAACATATGGGTATTTCTATCCAAACTAGAGAAGTTGGACTGCTTTCCTCTTTTACAGAGAAACAGACTGAAAAGGCTCCCAGCTATATTCCTGCCCTACTAATTCTGATTCCCTCCTTTCCACCAGTTTTTACATGTGGAGAAGAACAGGCATTTCTTGCGTTCCCTGCAAGTGAACCTTTGCAAGAAGTTCTTTTTCTTGGAAAGTAAGTTTCTCTGTATTTGTCTCTCTCTATATATATACATTTTGTCTTCTCTCATTCCTAAATACACTCAGTTTGCATTTAGAGGAAACTTTAAAAACCTTTGAAAATATCACATGCTCCATGGATGGAAGTTAATTACTGACCTCATGTATTCATTTTAAGTTATACGTGAATTATTGGCAAGTTACTTTCATAGAAAAAAGTGTGAGGGATGAATGATAAAAGGTTGATTTGATAAACTGGAAGAGGATGATCATTAGGGAGAAGCACAAATACCCCATCTACTTTGCCCTGTCAGCATGACTAAGCTCCAATACTGAGAGCTTCATCTACAACTAATTGCTTATTGCCTTCCCATAAGAACACTTGTCTATGCAGTATTGATAGATGAGTGCAAAGAGGGGCATCATAATATGTTACACAACCCATCCACCTTTCTTTCCATGCCTGAGATGAAACCCTGCAAATCTGCAGTATGAAACTCAGCAGTGATTTAGAAAACTGATCGTCTCCTCTTGCTCTCAGGGGAGGATATTCCCCCTGCTACTGGGACTGCCCTCCAGCAGTCAGCTGGCACACTCTGGGGACTCCTGGCGATCTTCTGCTATCCAGAAGATGCCTTTTCAACTTTTCTCCATTTCTACTAAAAGGGCCAGGGAGAGGAATCTGCCAGGTACAGCACAGGTGGCACAGGGAAGGAAGGGAAAGAGAGGGAATCAGAGCTCAAGCAGCAGCAGGAACATATTGTGAATAGGAACGATTCACACCTGCAGTGCTTAGGCAGAACCCTTGCAAAAGACAAGTGCTTGTCAGTATAACACATCTGCTTGTTCTTGGGTAAGCTGGAGTGGATGCTTTTATTATTGTACATGTCTAGCAGTTTATATTTTGTTCTAAAGGCCACTATGTGCTACATAATAGAGAAAGGAATGAAAAGTTCTGCAATTGGATTGTGTTGATCCCAGTAGATAGTCTTCTATGTAAGACAGAATAACAGAAGCTATCTAGGCTTTCTTGTAAAAAGGAATTCGTATATTAAATAGTAGAATTAATATATAGGAGGGCTATTTAGCTACAAAAGCAACTGTCAGCCTGATTCCTTATTCAGAAAGGAACAAAGCTTCTGAAATGTAGTACATAAAGGAGGTTCTGGATACCGAAACATACAATCATAGAATAATTTGAGTTGGAAAGAATCTCCAAGGGCCTAGTCTCCTTTGCCCAAAGCAGGGCCAAATTCTATGGTAGAGTGGTTGTACCCAGTCATGTTTTGAGTATCTGTAAGGTTGGAAATTTCATTTCTGCTTTGCTCTGCGTATTTTCCAGCCTTTGAACACCTTGTGAATATTTTTTCCTAATACGTGATTGAACGTTCCCTAGTTACAACTTGTGTCCATTGGTATCAAACAAGCAGGTGAGACATTAGTAAAAATAAATAAGATCAAGTGGAAAACTGGACATAAGGAATAAGGAATGGCAGATATCTCAATTAAAAATAAACACAGTGCTCTAAAACTGGACATGGGACCTCACTTTGATCTCAAGTCAATAGCAGTTTTGTACTTGGAAGTGAAAGAGGTTAGATTCCTCATAGGATTTGTACTCAGGAGTTTTTACTTGACTATCCTTTGGATGTCAAAGTCAGAAAGAACATGCATATTGTATCCCAATATTTAAAAAAGCTCAAACATTAATGGAGTATTGGAACATATTGTAGGGACATACATTCTCATGTCATCATAAAAAAAGTAGCTCAAAGAGAAGAGGAGGACAAAATATGAACATAGAGACACAATCCCTTATTTCTGTGTAATATACTAAATAATTTCTGTGTATTATTGAAGCTGCTTTTCCTTTCAACACACAGCAAGCAGAAGTATGTGAAGCTTTTGCCACCTTTTTGATGGGGGACCAGGCCTCAGAGGGGCAGCAGTTAGTGTATTCCCTACTTTTAATTCCTTATTCTGCCTGCTTCCAGTAAATACCCTTCTGGGGAGGCATGCAAAGACAAGCATGTCTCTCTTTGACATAGAATAGAGTTGGTTTGAAGGAGTAACTGGCTGTATTTCTCAAGAAATGTCTCGTTTTCTCAAGAAACGGGTAATTTGAAGTAAAAATTCTTTAATCTGATCTCATAACACAGCTTTCCTGTATTTTTAACAAGTCCCTGATCAGAGAACTTCTTAGTATATGTGGTGTATATAATAGCAGAGCAGCATTAATAAAGCTCAAAAAGGCATCAATTCTCAGCAGAGAAAAAATAAGATAGAATGTGGGTATTGAGAAGGAAAAATACAAAATTCCCTAAGAAGCATCTAAAGCCACTATAGGCTGAGAAACTAAAATATGTATGAATAGCATTAATAGAAATTAATGATTAAATTTTAATTTTCAAAGGAATAGATGTATAAATGAAGAATAGTAGTAAGCAGTAATCACACAAGAACACATAAGAAGAAATCAGACATGTAATTTTAGCTAAAGAAAAGGCAATTAGTGATGTTTTATTACTGATGGATATGTTTTGAAGAGACTATGTGGAAAGAGAAAGATGATGTAAGTAGTTCTTTCTTGTGCAGTGCATTAAAAAAAAGTTAGAAAATAATTTGTAGAATAGCTCATGACAGAAACTACCTCAAGGAGGATCATTGTGTTCTGGAAATGAAGTTAATGGTTCAAATTTAGCAGCTGAGATATTGCAAGTGCCAAGGACTTGTTACTCCTTGTATTAACACTGATTTTGGCCACTTAAAGGGAATATAATCAGGAAAACACTTTCAGTTTGAAATCTGATTCAGGCAGAATTGATTCGTGTTTTAACAAAATTTGTTGGAAAGTAGAATGGTTTTTAGAAAAAATGCAAATATTCATTTAGATAGATTGGGAGTTTTCAGAGAAAGATAACAACTTTCCATAAGAAGCAGACACATTTTTGAACAGCATTTTGGTTAATCAGAATTCTAATTTTACGTCACAGGACAACATTTGCCAGCCTTATCTTTGAAGCATGAACATGTTAGTAATCTGAATTCACCTTGAGTTCAGAATCTGAATGATACTCAAGATATAGAACTTCAAAACCATCACTTGTTTTGTTTGGCTTCTTAACTTGTCAGTGGTACTTTCTTTCCTGTAGGTCAACATTTCACTTTTTTAGGTCCCTTTTGTGGTTTTTTTGTCCTTTGGAAAGTTATCATCTCATGACATTTATGTATGCCTAAAAGTCATCTAGAAGATGATATTTGGAATGAAATAAAAAGAGTAGTAGAAATTAATAAGGAAACACACAGTGTAACAAAGGATAAAGGATAGGTTATAAGGTCTGTAAAAGATGTACTTTGTCTTTTAGAAGATGTTTAGCTTGTACACACTAAAAATTATGGATCAGCTTTTTGTGTTTGCCTTGCCTAATGGAACACACCACAGATATAGTCACAGTACAAATAATAAAAACAACAGTAAGGCAGAGATGAAAACTTCTAAAGCATTAAAGAAATAACTTGGAAGAGGCAGGAAAAAAGATAGGAAAATGGAATGGGGAGGAAGCCATGTCTGTTATAAATCCTTAGCGAAATATGGGGGGCTTTCTTCACTATGTTGTCCTGTGTTTTTATTACTTCATTGTCTGCAGTAATTAAATCTTTGTTTTAAAATCCAGAAGGTCAGTTTTAGAAATTGTTACTTACAAAAGCTATGCAGAAGGTTGAGAGAATGGAAAATCCATAAAGCACAGTAGGAACAATAGGCCCATGAAAGACTCTTCATGGTACCTGATGGTTGACAAGTAAAATGTATTGACAGAAGGAGCACATTGCTTAAAAGACAGAACTTCCTGCGTTGTTCTCAAAAAAAGGACAAAGATTTGAATGCTAGAAGTGGGTTAAAATGTCCCAAAGGAAATGAATCAAACATTTGCTAGATCAAACATTTACTAAAACTAATAGTTGAGAAACAAGTTTATTGAAAAAGACCATTTTTCTCCCTCTCTCTCTCTCCCCCCCCCCCCCCCCCCCCCCCCTTCTGTGTGCCTGATATTTATTGATAATGAAGTGGCAGGTGGATACGAATGCTGACCCGTATCATCTGATTCTGGCAAGTTCTTTCTTACTCTAGCAGCGAAGCACAATTTCAAAGCTTGCAAATACAATGGCACACCCATATCTGTGAGCAAGTATATGCCCAAATATGGAAGAAGTTCTTATCTTAGAATCATAGAATAGTTAGGGTTGGGAAGGACCTTAAGATCGTCTAGTTCCAACCCCCTGCCATGCTCAAGGACACCTCCCACTAAGCCATACCACCCAAGGCTGTGTCCAGCTTGGCCTTGAATACTGCCAGCGATGGAGCATTCACAACTTCCCTGGGCAACCCATTCCAGTGCCTCACCACCCTTGCAGTAAAGAACGTTGTTATACCTAGTCTAAACTTCCCTTGCTGAAGTTTTAACCCATCACTCCTTGTCCTATAACTACAGTCCCCAATGAAGAGTCCCTCCCCAGCATCCCTATAGGCCCCCTTCAGATACTGGAAGGCTGCTATGAGATCTCCATGCAGCCTTCTCTTCTCCAGGCTGAACTGCCCTGACTTTCTCAGCCTACTGCATAAAGGATGTGCTCCAGTCCCCTGATCATCCTCGTGGGCCTCCTCTGCACTTGTTCCAACAGTTCCATGTCCTTTTATCTTGAGAACACCAGAACTGCACAATACTCCAAGTGAGGTTTCAGGAGAGCAGAGTAGAGGGGCAGGATCACCTCCTTTGACTTGCTGGTCACACTCCTTTTGATGCAGCCCAGAATATGTTTGTCTTTCTGGGCTGTGAGTGCACACTGCCGGCTCAGGTTCATTTTCCCATCAACCAACACCCCAAAGTGCTTCTGCGCATGGCTGCTCTGAATCTCTTCTCTGCCCAGCCTGTAGCTGTGCCTGGGATTGCTCAGACCCCAGTGTAGGACCCTGCACTTGTCATGGTTAAACTTCATCAGGTTGGCATCAGCCCACCTCTCAAGCATGTCAAGGTCCCTCCAGATGGCATTCCCTCCCTCCAGCCTATCAATCAAACAGCACAGCTTGGTGTCATCGGTAAACTTGCTGAGGATGCACTCAATCCCAATGTTCGTGTCACTGACAAAAATGCAGAACATGATCGGTCCGAACACCGATCCCTGAAGGACACCACTCGTTACCGGTCTCCAGATGGACATTGAGCCATTGACCACAATTCTTTGCACGCGGCCATTCAGCCAGTTCTTTATCCACCAAGAGGTCCTCCTATCAAATTGATGTCTCTCCGATTTAGAGACAAGTATGTTGTGTGGGACAGTGTCGAGCGCTTTGCACAAGTCCAGGTAGATGACATCAACTGCTCTACCCCTGTCCATCAGTTCTGTAGCCCCATCATAGAAGACCATCAGATTGATCAGGCAGGATTTCTCCTTAGTGAAGCCATGCTGGCTGTCACCATGCACCTTGTTGTTTTTCATGTGCCTCAGCATGCCTTCCAGGAATATCCGCTCCAAGATTTTGCCAGGCACAGAGGTGAGGCTGACTGGCCTGTGGTTCCCCAGCTCATCCAGTTTCCTCTTCTTGAAAGTGGAGGTTATATTTCCCTTTTTCCAGTCACAGGGAAATTCACCTGACTGCCATGACTTTTCAAATATGATGGACAGTGGCTTAGCAACTTCATCTGCCAGCTCCTTCAGGACATGCGGATGGATTTCATCACGTCCCATGGACTTGTGTACGTTCAGATTCTTAAGATGGTGTCGAACCGGGTCCTCTCCTACAGTGGGCCCAAGGTCTTCATGGCAAATAAAGCTGGTTTCATAAATGCTGGTAATTATTGGTCCCCAGGTTCTGGACCCCCCAGGTCCTGGTTGATGTTTTCCTTATAATACAGGGGCTTTTTCATGAAGTCATGAAAATGCACAGTTGCAAAACAGGGCAATACACTTTTTTTCAGCAAACCTGATGGGTCTCTGGTGGCACAAACACAGTGCAGAATGGGAATGCAGTGGTACAAGCATGCCATGGGCCTCCTTAGCTGAGGTATGAAACAGCTGTAAGAGTCATGAAACACTTCATGGCTGTGTCAGAAAGCATCTGACTAATGCCCTGGAGAGACACATTAGCCCTCAGCGTAGCATCCACACATTAAAGGAGACATTTGTTATGAACTAATGAACCCTCTTAATCTTTCATAAACTATGTTCAGGAGCTAGGTGTCGACAGAGAAATGAGCTGTTCCAGAAAGTCATGAAATTAATAAAGCGTGATCTTTTACAAATTTGACCTAGGTCCCCACATAACTCTTACAATAACACCAGCCCTCTTCCATACCCACTTCACTCCCCGAAACTCTTTTGCCCTCTCAGAGTATCACCAGCTTCCTCCTGTATTGCCCTCTTCTCTGGCTGAGCAACAGGCAGCATGCTGCCTGTTAAGAGCAGAGGCTGGGTGGGTGCTGGCTGAACATTGTCCCTCAGGATAAGTGGCAGTCATTACAAATACCTCTCCTTCTCCTCTACCCAACTGCCAGTGTTCGCTACTTTTCTAGAAACTTTGTTATGTTTAGTACTGCTGCCCCTCTGCTGATTTGTTTGAAATCGGTCAGCAGGTTCACAAGTTACTCAGAAAGATGAAAAGCACCAGGGGTTATGTCTCATTTCCTGAGGAAACTAGGGTTTAGACAAATGGTCATGGATCAGTGATTAGATTGCAGGTTCTGCTGAGAAATTCATGGGCTGAGCCAGTCAAAGTTACAAGTCTAAAATAAAAGTGTGCAGAGTGATACTGAGTTTTGTAGGCCGTATCTGCCACAGCAAAAAACTACCTTAGAGGTATTTTTAGCAAAGGAAGCTAAGCTTTTGAAAAGTAGAACCTACACCTGCTTCAGCTTAGCTTTTCTTGCACAAAAATTCCACATTGTCTTTTGCAGATGGATGCCTGGCTCAGAGTAAAGGACGTGCAGTACACAGCCCCTAGCAGAAGCTGAAAATGGATGATGCCTACTGACGCTTTTGGCAATGTCATCTCCTCTTTTCCTGTTTGAGATGGGTGATGTGATCATCAGGAAAAAGTTCTAAAATAAGCTCAGAGTGACTTCTTCATCCCTTGACTTCTCTTTCCTCGAGTCTAACAAACATCAGAAGAAATGACCAGTCAACTACCAGAGGAGTCTGTGGAGACCCAGAACTTAGATGACCTTGAGTGCAAGATCTGTTACAACCGCTACAACCTGCGACAGAGGAGGCCAAAAGTGCTGGAGTGCTGTCACAGAGTATGTGCCAAATGCCTTTGCAAGATCATAGACTTTGGTGATTCCCCTCAAGGAGTCATAGTATGCCCATTTTGCAGGTTTGAAACATGCCTGCCAGATGATGAGGTTAGTAGTCTTCCTGATGACAACAACATCCTTCTTAATTTAGCTTGTGGAGGAAAGGGAAAGAAGTGCCTACCAGACAATCCAACAGAACTCTTGCTGACTCCCAAAAGGTTGGCATCTCTGGTTAGCCCTTCCCACACCTCTTCTAATTGCCTGGTTATAACAATCATGGAAGTACAAAGAGAAAGTCCCCAGACCCTGAACTCAACCCCTGTTGTGGAATTTTACAGGCCTACAAGTTTTGACTCTGTTGCAACCGTGTCACACAACTGGACAGTGTGGAACTGCACATCTTTGCTCTTCCAGACCTCAATTAGGGTGCTAGTGTGGTTGCTCGGGTTGCTGTATTTTAGTTCCTTGCCTTTAGGGATTTATTTACTGGTATCTAAGAAAGTTACCCTTGGGGTTGTCTTTGTAAGCCTTGTTCCTTCGAGCCTTGTTATTCTCATGGTTTATGGCTTTTGCCAGTGTGTTTGCCATGAAGTTCTAGACTGCATGTCATCTTGATAACAAGTACAGTAAAATAAGATGTATTGTTACTTGTGTAGCATAGTTATCTGTCCTGTCTTTGTATTCTTACTTATTGTTGTCCATCCCACTAAAAGAAAGCAGTGACCCTAGTTATATGGTCCTTTTTTCTACTTGATTTGATTCACCCCTCCTTTTTTTTTAAGCTAAATAATGGAAATAAAATTTACATGCTGATTTTAAAAGGTCAAGTTGTAGGAAGAGATGAAGCAAAATTGCCAAACTATGTGCCTGCTACTGCTGCCACTGTTCCAGTGGGTAGCCCTTTGCTTTCTATTGGTTTGATCATGTTAGTCAAGGCTGCAGGATCCACACTAGAAGAAATTAGTACATCAGACACCTTCCAGGTCAAAGTACAGTATCTCATGCTTTGGAAGTCTGTTATTTATTATTCATTACCATTTATAGCAAACAAAATCACTTTATTAGTTAATATTATAAGATGAATAAGACAAGCTGCCATCACTTTTCCACAGTTCTTGTTATAGCAGAAATATTTGTTAGGAGGCCAGTGGTTGTGGATTTTCTGGATTCTGCAACATGAGGAATCTTTTTTCACCATGCTAAAAACATGTCTCAAAAACACTTTCCCCAGACAGAAGGTCTCTTGTCATATAGTTGCAGCTCCCTCTGAAATACTCTTCCTAATGAGTACTCCCAGGGACCCAGACTCACATTTGCTCTTCTCTAGGTGTACTTATTTTGGTGTGCATACATTTTAGGTTTCCCTTTGACGGTTAAGAGCTCTGCAGACTTCTCTGGCTATGTTGTCATGCATACCCTCCCATCTCCAACCCATTAGTCTTCCTAAAAAATTGCCTGGCCAACTTCATGCACATCTACTCTGTGGTAGCCTCACAGGAGAATTTGGCTTATGTGGCTTTAGCTATCAAGGTAGACTTTTATTCCCAACCATTCAGAAATGGACCTTCAATCACTAAGACGAATCTCCGAAAAAAAATCTGAAACTGTTGGTTTTTTTCTGTCTGAGTTCACAGAATGAGCCTTGTAAGGAGGTTTTATGACTTTAGAGAGGTTTCTGTTTATAGCATAGTTCTTCAGAATGTTTAATACCCTGAACTCCCTCTGTCACCATTGTGAGTGGATGGCACTCTAGGTGTAGCAATTGGTATGTCTTGATCAGTTGAGTTCAGAGAAGTTACTGATGATTTACCATTCCACAAATAGAATGAGGCCCTGTAAGGCTTGCTTGTATCCACTTTGGTTTAGACTACTTTTTGAACTACTGGAAAAACACATAAAAAAGTAATACTTAATGTATATAACTAGGTCTAGTCAACACCACAGCTGCAAACTTGTTTTCCTATGTGCAGCAGGGTTAAAACTGAGGAACTGAGCATGGCAAGCATGGTTTCTGGGTCAGGCAAAAGATTCTGCAATTTCAAGGCAGTGTCAGAAGGAGAAGAGTTTGTTGCATGAAGATTGAATGTGTGGCCTAACATTATGTTCTTAGAGCAGACTGACTTAGGAAAGAATGGAAAATGCCAATGAAAAAAGCAGAGCACAAATGATTGTTGTGTCTGTCAAGGATTTGAAGTCAAGTTGCTTTAATTTTTGTAGATGGCATGGTTGTTATCTACAGTTTTATTCCTATTGCAAACATAGGGAAGAATGTGGAAATTTAAAGGTCCTACTTTTCTTGACACTCATTTTATAGTAGTCTATATATATGTGTGTGTATGTGCATATAGACACATATGTAAGAAGAAAACTTAAAGCAAAATCATAGTTTTCAAGTATATGGAGTTATGGAGCTATGTAATGAATGATCAATGGAAATGCTTCAGACTTTTCTGTAATGATTTGGTAACAATTATAACAAAAATGTTTTCAGAATTCCTAGAAATTACTATTCCTAAGTAACTGTTTTTAATGTTTGTGGTAAAGCACATATAGATAGAAGAGGTATCATTTCCAATTCTAGTATACTGCAAGGTTTGACTCATCTATGAACTCATAAATTTTAAGTATCCAACAACAATCATGTCAAAAAGCAAGAAAGGTAGAAACCTATGTGGTGTTATAGCACTTCATAACTTTGGGAAAAGACGTATTTGTAGTGTTAGGGATTTATATGTTTTAGGATTTGTTCAATTTGTCTGAATGTAGTGTCTCTAATAAAGGGCTGACTAATAGGTTTTGCAAATGTGTGACATATATGTAGTACCTCTGCACAACATGTCTACTGTGATACCTGTTGTCTTTTCCTTTTGATTTTCAGTTAAGATTAACTGAAAATTTACTGGTGCTCCAGCACCAGGTATTTTATACTCTGTTCTAAAAATCTGGGTGCATGACAGTGGTATCAGTTACACCTCACAGCACAAATAAATACACCTGTTGTTATACTTCACTCTTTTAAGACTGCCAGCCTGTTAAATTTATGCTGAAGCACTAATCCACTCTAAAATGTGAGCGTGCGAAAACATACTGATTGTATTGCTATTCTACCGCTCAGACAGAGCACGTTATTACAGCTTTGGTGTCTAAAATTTCTGTATGACTTACAATATGACCACTGAGAATTGCTAGGAGGTCTAAATCTCAATTATCTTTGGAGAAGATATTTGGTGTGTGACTGAGATTAGAAGAACTTCAGATATTACTCTTTCATTATTTTTATTCTCTACCACCCTCAAGACTTGGAACTGAAAACTCTCCTCTCCAGTAGAATAACTCTGCCAGTGTAAATCCATCCCTGCGTACCTGCCTGTCTGCATTTCCTTCCTTCCTTTTCTGTGACTTTTTTCTCTCCTTAGAGAGTAATAGCTCCTGTGATCATAAAATACTGCCTGCACACCAAGGCAATTTCCTTTCAGTAGGATTTTATTCCTGCTTTGCAGAGGCATGTGACTCAACCAGGTGTGAAGTGTTACTAATTCATTATTATAGGATTAATTTTGTCCAAATTAGATTTTTTTGTTTGTTTTAATTCCTGCTTATCCTATGGATGCAGACCCTGTCCTCACTAGCTGCTTGTTTACAGTATAATACAGTGGTACCCCTGAGGGCCGGGGCAGGATGATGTAGTAGTAGCTGCTAGGCACAACATAGGAAAGATGTGCTGCACTGTAACATCATCTGAGTGGGATCCAGTGAGGGATGAAACTCTGCAAACATGGCCTGACCCCAGACCCTAAAGGAGAACTGACAGAGAGTGAGTTACATGGAAAGCAGGGTCTGTGGGCTCATAACCAGGACATAGAGCCTTGGTGCCATGGGTGAGCTGTGGATGAGAAGCTGTGAAGCAGGGAGAGGTCTATGCTTGGGACAAAGGGTCTGTGTCTTAAAGAACAAGTTTGGGGTAGAGCTGCTGCAAATAGAGGTTGATTTTTTCATACTTGCCTTTCCAGTCATTTGGTAATTAAAAGTCATTTGCTACTGCTGCTATAGTTGACTGTTTTTACTTTCCAAATGGCAAAGTATTGAATGTTATCATTTTAAAAGATCCTTAGATTTGGGCATACTTACGATGTATCCAAGAATAGATGTTCTTCCCCATGGCCTTTGTTACCTGAAGATACAGACAAGTCCACCAGCACACAGCCAAGTAGACAAGTACAGTATAGGGAAACTCAGCTTTCCAGCTAAATGGCTACACATAACTCCAACCAGAGAAAGGAGAACTGAGGAGGTTCACAGGAAGGTGGATGACGTGTTTGGAAGAGTTCCTTGTAACTACAGGACAGAACCATTGTTTTTCCTAATTCTAACCAGTTCCAGGGGTAGATTCAACTCCCTTTTCCCCATTACTTTTCTGCATCCTCTGCTGGGACTGTGTGAACAGCATTTTGAAATGAAACAACCTTTCCTACGACACTGAGTTTGCAGCTCAGTCCAGAAAAACACGATTAGTTCTGGCAAATTGCAGCCAGGATGCAAGAGTGCAGAGGGGAAATGGCTGCAGGTTTTTAAAACACCTTTGATGTCAAAGCAAGGAAAGCATGCAGCTACATCCTGCCTTGTCATGGCTGGTTCAAAACCAGTGTGACAGGCTGTACCCAGCCTGAGTACCACCATGACTAAACACCCTCCTCTGCATTACCTCTGTGGCAGTTCACTTCAGTTGTGCATCTGGATGTCTTGTACAGCAGTTGTACATCATGATTTCATTTTCCTGTGTGGGTGATGGGTGTAGTGAAAGGTCCACACTGTTCCACTCTTAAACTGGCTCATTATAATTACCCTAAGGTTTCTCAGTTTGGGGGGTAGGGGTGGGGGGATGTGTCTGTATTTCTTCATATTTCTACAAAAGAGAGTGTGCTCTATTTTAAATATAATAGTGCCTTCAAAGGTAAGAAAAAATCGATGGTGAAGAAGAACTGAGAATTTTGAAATCATTTTCAGATGCTCAAACTGACGAAAAGAGACTGTTTTGAGAGTCTACTTTTACTTACATACTAGCAGATTAGATATGGAGTGACATCAGTAAATATTTAGTGCTGGACATTCCAGAGGGAGTTTATAAGGCTGCCAGACCTTAGGCACAAACCCCACACTCCCCTGCTTCTCTGTAAAACACCATTCTGTCTTTTGCATCAGCTCCCCTTGTCAAAAGTGAATCATCACACTTTATAGAGGGTTCTGGTACACAGAATAAATCCCCAGTCTTGGGATGGCAAATCAACTTTTTAGAGACTCATGTGGCAGTAGCAAAGCTTTCAGTGCTAGGAAGAGAAGTCATTTTGCAGTCTGAATTGCTAGCATAAATTTAATTTAAATCAAGTTTCATTGTGTTGGGCAACACTACAACTAAAAATCCTTTTATTGTATTCCTGCTTCTTTCTTGTATATAAAACTGTGGCTTGCATTTTGAAAAATGTATTAAATCATGGAAATCAGAGATGGGTGGAAAAAAGCCTAATAAGTCGTTTTATCAATTTCCTCTGCCCCTGTAGAGAGGAACACTTTGTCTAGTCTGGTTTTACATATCTTGAGTGATGAGGCCTCCACCTCTTCCACAAGGGACTTTTCAGCTGTTTAATAGGCATCTTTGTTAGGAAATGTTTTCTTCATTCTGACCCCAATTTTTTCTTCTGCATAATGCAATCCCACTACT
Source organism: Forpus xanthops (assembly GCA_032466535.1). NCBI lineage: Eukaryota > Metazoa > Chordata > Aves > Psittaciformes > Psittacidae > Forpus > Forpus xanthops. Next base: position 8,667 of record JASSUY010030455.1, on the reverse strand, counting down.
GTTTTAACTTTTATGAAATCTGGGAAATGTATCTTATTTATCCATTTCATCATGTAGCTGAATAATTCATAATCCTTGTTGTTTAAGTAATGCAAGAGATAAGTAACCGGTTGCAGAACAGTTGCTAATACTTCACTGAGATGGTGTGCCATCTACCAGTAGACGTATTTCCTGGCTGAGGCTTCATTCAACATTAGGGAGAGAAAAATGTCAAGTGAAACTGAAGAAATGCATCTTCCCAAGTGCGTGCATGGCAATATTGCTGGAGTTTCAAGAGGTGCTGAGGCAAACAGCCTATTTCTTTAGAAGGAGCTTTTCTTTCTGAAAGTGGATGATTTTAATAAAAGCACACTTTTAAAAAGCGTTTAAATGCCCTTTTCAGAAGCAAACCTCTGTGAGAGCCACTCTGTGTCAAAACTCTTAACTTGTTGAGAGACAAGGCTGGATTGATTGCCGCTCACTGCAAAGCAGTTTTTGCTGACAGCTTAGCTCAGAAGAGAAATCTAATCCAGTGTTAAGGAGAAGGGTTTGAAAAGATGCCTTTGCAACTGTGTCTCTGGATCAGATCTGTGCATGAAAAAGTGACTCATGTCTTGACAACACAAAAGTGCATTGTTGATTTAATTACCACGTATTAGATAATCCTCTGCCTATCTCAGATGACAAGAAGGAGCGGTCTGACTAAGGAAACCCTAGGTGGACAGGTGGACTTCAAACAGTTTTGAATTCAAAAGATACTTAAAGCAATACTATGCTTTGTAAAAGAATGCTAAGCTGGGATCAGGTGGGCAGTCAGCTGGTTCAAGAAGTCTCTCTCTGACCTTAGAGCGCTGGTGGATGTAAAAAAGTCCATGAACAGCCCACATGGATGGTGAGCTTCCAATGTACCTCCTCATTTACAGCAATCTGCCATTTGGAGATCACTTGAGATGGAGGTTATGTTCGTATCTGTGGGACTGAGTCTTGCCTGTGGACTTCAGTGAATCCCTTTAAGTGTTGTTTTTAACCCATTTAAAGTGTTGTCATCTATAAAATCCTACATCAGTGAGCTCCATAATTTAATTATATCCTTTGTAGAAAAGGTCTGCTCTGTCTTAAAAACTCCTAAGACACCAATTACATGTCCCCTTCTTTTTCTGGTAGGAAAAGCAGTTCTGAAGTGTGATTGCCCATTGTTTCCTTCACACCCCTCAGAAATTCATCTGCCTCTACAATATTGACATCATAATTTTATCCCTCATACTTCTCCCCAGCTGCCCCTTTTCCAGGGTCCTAGTCAATCTGATCTCTCCTTAGACAGCAGGCTTTACACATGCCTAGCACCAGCCATTTTACTTACATTTTACCTTTGCTGCTGCTACCTTTTTGGTTTGAGGCAGGGCAAAGCACTCAGAAACAGGTTCTAATTAGTACTGCTTGTAAGTAAGTTGTATGTGCATGTATGATGTCTATACTCTCATGGTCACTGAAATCACTTTGCCATTGATACAATTCCTGTGGTGTATCTTGCGGTGTTACACTTGACTATGTTAGTTTATGTATCATGCATTATTCGCAGAACAAAACCATGTGCATCTATAAACTTACAGGTATTTATTCCAGTTGTCCGGTTCACATGGGAGCAGGAGATGGTAGACTCCAGGAGAATATTTAATATAATCTTGGCATAGTCACTGTACAGATTTTAGCTCTATTAAGCATGTGGCCTGACATTGCTCGACTGAGCAGCTACTTATCAGCAAGCACTGTAAGATGCCTTCCCACTCTTGCAATATTGGTGCACCTACCTCACACACTTGCTGCAACCATACACAACACCCTACTACACAGAGCTTTTCTCATTTGCCACATACAGTGTTACAGGCTTGGGGAAAGCGGCTGGAAAGCTGCCCAGTGGAAAAGGACCTGGGGATGTTAGACATGAGCCAGCTTGTGCTCAGACAGCCAAGGCCAACAACATCCTGGCCTGTATCAGCAATAGTGTAGCCAGCAGGGCCAGGGCAGTGATCATCCCTCTGCACTGGGCACTGGTGAGGCTGCTCCTCAAATCAGTTCAGCTCTGGGCCCACCACTGCAAGAGAGACATTGAGGTGCTGGAGTGGGTGCAGAGAGAAGAGCAACAAAGGCAGTGGAGGGTCCGGAGCACAAGTCTTATGAGGAATGTTTGTGGGAACTGGGGTTGTTTAATCTGGAGAAGGCTCAGTGAGGACCTTATCACTCTCTACAGCTACCTGAAAGGAGGTTGTAGTGAGGTGGGGGTCAGTCTCTTCTTCCAAGTAACAAACAATAGGACAAGAGGTAACGGCCTCAAGCTGCATCAGAGGGGTTTTAGATTAGATATTAGGAAACATTTCTTCACAGAGAGGGTGCTCAGGTATTGGAACAGGCTGCCAAGGGAAGTGGTGGAATCACCATCCCTGAAGTGTTCACAAACCATGCAGATGAGGCCCTCAGTGACATGGGTTAGTGGTCTTGGCAGTCCTGGGGTGATTGCTGGACTTGATGATGTTAAAGGTCTTTTCCAACTCAGCTGATTTTATAATTCTCTTGTAAGAATATATATATTTTTAAATGTCTTTTACTTAATTTTTTATTTCCTCAATGGTTGTGGCCTTTTCCATGTCCTTCTTTGTTACAAGAAGAGGAGATGCTGGCAGATAATAATAATGTTATTTAGAGGATGATTCCTTAACATTTGATCATTGATACTCATATAGCTAATTAGGGCAAAAGCTGGAGGTCTGTGCTTTCAGCTGCCAGGGATGTATGCGAGGGACTCAGCACTTTGCTGTCCTAGGCCCTAGGAAAGCACCTTGCAGCTTCTGGAAGACTCTGTGTTGATGCTCTTTACATCAGTGTTCCTGTTTTTGCTTAGAAAAATTGAGTAACTGTAAATAATTTAAACCACCCCCAACCCAACAGTATTATTGGATTCAAACTAAAAGAGGTTCATTTTTTCTCAGCAAAGAATACAATTCTGAGGCGAAACTCGGGAATTTTGTGGCACTTCCAGGGTCAGCAGCAAATCTCTGATGACATTTTGTTTGTTTTGGTAATGAAACAGGCTAAGTAAAGCCAGGACAGTGAAGCTGTGTAAATCATGCAGGTAGTTAGTGAAACTTTGCAGGACGATTCTGAAAGTGCGGGGGAAATGTTTATTTGTTTGTTTGTTTTAAAGAAAAAGGAAGAAAGAGGCTTAAATCATGCAACAGGGCTTGGGTGGAGAGGGCAAACGGCTGGAGGTTAACTTGATAAGAAAAGAGATGGTAGAAATAATGCACAAAGACAGGTAGAATGTGAAAAATATGTGTGCAAGCTCCGGTGAATTATCCACACATTGTAAAGTATAATTCTTGATCCAGCAAACTAAAAACGTTTAAGCATACATTGCTTTACTGTATACTTTGTCTCTTAAAATCCACTGGTTTTAAATTTCAGATCAGCTTGAGGCTTACCCAATGTAACGTGAGTTTTATGAGAGGAGCTTGACTGCTATAACTTTGCCTTTTATCTTTTATCTTTGCCTTTTGTCTTCTTTAGTTTTATGAAGTGATAATGTGGGAACTTCTTTTTGCATGCTTTCACTTCAGGAGTGGAAATACAACATAATTCTGCAGACAGCGAAGCTATGACATGGTAGTAAATGGAAAAAAGTAAAACTCTTCCTGTGTGAAATAAGGAAGCACTAATGTAAAATCAGTTGTTTCATTCAATAAAAAAAAATTAAAGTTTTTCAGTAAAGATTTGTCACGGTAAACATATTTCTTAATGCCTGGATTTGTTCATTCCTGTTACTCATCGGAATGATTTAAAAGTGAAGGTGAGTATGTGATAGTATTGCACGGTATTTTAACCAAATACGACAACAGACTTCTGTTTGCTGCATCAGAATATAAAGTATTTTGTTTAAAGGAAGGTTGCAAAAACTTAAAAGCTGGGTAGATTTCTAGATAATCACTCAACCACATATCTGTAAGATAAAATGACAATGTAGTTCCTGGTTTAGACGAGGATGCTCTTGCCTGGAAAACTTTAATAAAGGCATCTCTAGAACCTGAGCCACCAGTGTTTGCTTCTTCTGAAGGCTGCAAGTTGCAGGCTCTCCCTCATGTTCTTAGGGAGGCAGCAATGGAGCACGGCTGCATGGGGCACAGGTGTGATATGTACACTGGGAAATGCCACTGCCCAGCAAACACACGTTCCACCATCATGAATTAATCCTCCTTGAGCAGAACTTCGAGGAGTGAATGTGTTGTGTAACTGCTGGCTTCAGGCACAGCTGGACCCTGTAAGAGCACAGCTCACAGGGGGTTGTGCTATGTAATCTTGTAGTAGTAGGTAGAATAGGAATATTTATTCACATTATTATTCAGTATGTAACCTCTGGTGTAATCTTCATTTTGAATGGATGAGACTTTGATGGAGTGATGGTTGCATACAAAATTTATGCAGTGACTTCTTTTTTAAATTGCAAAACCTCACCTGTTGCACTTTGCTTCCTTTTTCTCTATTAAACTGAGGGTAGGCTCAGAACATATATAAGCTTTCTGACTTCTAGATCTCATGAGCCTCTAAGCTTGTAGATATTTGAACTTGTTGACTAAACCCACTTTAGCTGAGAGTAAGCCATTTTTGGCAAAAGGTGGAGGTGCACTATCTTCACCCTTCCTAGCATAGAAATAAAAGCTCAAATTCAAATTTAGGCCTTTGTTTTTCCACAGGAAATTCGAACATCAGAAGTTTCTTTTCAGCTTCATTTTTACCACACCAGAATTTCAGATATTTCTCCTGGTTTTTTTTCCAACACAGCCTGATGCATAGGTTAAGGAAATGGAGTGCAGTGCCTAAACAAATGAGAGTGAGTGTGACCTTCACTTGGAAATTCTTAGTTTCTTTGTTAAACTGCACTGCTAAAATCACCATTTAAAAAAAAAATAACTGGGAGAAGAGGCAGCTTTTACTGCTCAGCCAGAGTCACTGGAACCTCCAAAGAGAAAAATGAATGAAGCTTAGACCCTGATTCTTGATACATCATGGCTAAAAGCCAGCTCTCCCCCTCCTCATATGTAGAAAATATCAGAAGCTTCTTACACATCACAAAGGAATGCAAACGTGTTCCTCTTGCCATTGACATTATTCAAAAGGCAAATTACTTGATGATTAGTTTCACTAAAGGCTTTGATGTTCTGACCCACAGCATCACCTGGTTGTATGTCCCTATAGCAACTGGGTGGGGAGCACCAGGAAGGATGCATCTCCCAGGCCTTGAGCGATCACGACTCTTGAGAGATGTTACCCGCCAGCTGTGCCTGCTTGTCTGAAACATGAATCATGACCGAATCCTTGAACAAGGAGTCACAGCTGAACTGTTTGGTGCCAGACACCTCTGGGAAATGATGTTGAGCAATCTGAGCTGGCTTCAAAGAGAGAACTGGGCGGAAGATCCTTGCAGGTACCACAGGCATGCTTTCACACCAGTGGTGTAGCACTAACCTGCAGTCATGAGGCTGGGCTCAATGCGAGCTTTCTCCTTAACAGGCCACACTGTGTGCTGCAGCTTTATCTTCTGCACAACTGTTATAAGCCATAGGGCAGTGGCACTTGAGCATCGGCTGCCCCAGCCACCTTCCTCTCCCCACGGCCTGCCACATGCCTGGCACCAAGCAACCATTTCCTCCCATCCTTCCCCACTGCCAGCCCCTTAGCTCTCCTTCCCTGTTCCCCAAGGGCTCCCTCCACTGCCCTGCCTGCCTCACTGCTGAGACTCTTAAGGAAATGTTGCAGCCATATTCTCCTTCCATTACACTTTGTGTATTGCGTTATGTATTTCCTTCTGTTCTGCACAAGGAACAAACCCCAAATCGCTAGACAGATCACATTGCTTAGACCTGACTAGTTCAAACAGAACACTTGGCACAGTCAATTTAGAATTTTCTTTTCTCTGCTTGTAGCACAGCGTCACAGAGGTCACTGTTCCCTGAAAATAATTTGTTGCTTGCTTATTGCTTTAAATTGGTATCTCTTTGAAGATTCTCCTCAGTGGAGTGATGACAGATGCTTGCAATTTGAACAGTGTTGTGGATCATAATTGGTTAAAAGAGTATGGCACAAATGCTTGTAATGCCTGAACGTTTGTGCATAGATTTTAAACTTGTTTAAGGATGCATAAGATTGGGACAAATTTATCTGAAATGTAAATGATCATCTTTAGAAAAAAGATATATATATATATAATTGCAATTTTGACCCATTTGGAATTACCAGGTTTCTGGACATCATAAAGAAGATTTAAGTATGCATCCCATGCCATCTGTGCTGCTGGCTGTCCCAACAGCTTGTACCACAAGCACAAATCTTCCTTGTGAGCTCACCTCCGGACTACATGATGAACTCTCAAATCAATTCACATGGATTCTAAACCAAGATAGAGCAAACAGGATAATGTGGATGTTGTTGCTCCAGTGCTTTACTACTCAGGAAGAGTAGGGCAGGATCTGCAGGGAAGCAAAGGGAGGTGGAGTGGGAGTGGGGGTCCCCAGAGGGACAGTGATGTGTAATGAACAGGGAAGGCTGCATGGTGGGGAGGCAAAACTGGGAGGTGGAGGCTAATGGAGACTGAAGATCTGTCTTGAACTGGCAAGACTTCCGGACTTTTTGTACAGCATTCCTTAAGGAAAGGCTGTGAACAAATGGCTCATAAAATTAATAGTGATGAAAGGTAAAATGGGGTAAGGAAAAGGGAGGCGGTCACTGATTATCTTGGAGGCTTTCCAGTCAGGCATGTCAGATGACTTTTCCTAGTATGAAGATCCTACTAAAGCTGTCTTGGACCTAGGAGTGCTCCTCTTCAAAAATTCAGAGAGGGTGGGAAAAGTACTAGGAAGAAGGAAAAATGCAGGTATGTATGTTTTAATTTTTTTTAAAGGTGGATTGAGTAGGAGCGGGGAATTACTGACGGGTCAGCTCTTCATCTCTCTGCGGTTCTCCTGATCAAGCCACTTATATGCTTGAAGATCTCAAGGAGTAAGGGAGCAGCTTTAGCAAGAGCAAATCCTGACAAGCTAATTTCCTTCTATGGCAAGGGGGCAAGCCTTGTCGTTAGACAAGAAGATGTCCTACATCTGGGATATTGGCATGGGTTTTGGTACTACCTCATACGAAACATAAATACGTAATCTCATAAAAGAAGACAAATGTGGAAACTACTGAAAGGAAGCAAAGCTGGATAGTTACACACTAGATCCTCAAAGGATGACTAATCAGATGGAAGTCAGAATGGGCACCGGACAGGGTGACCAAGAGTAATATTCCGGTCCAGGTCTGGATCCAATATTTGCATTAACCAACCTGGCATTCAGGATGTACATATTCAAGGTACATGCAGGATACCCAGTGCTCCCTTGTGTAGCCCTGCATGAAAAATTCCATATTTGCTATGGTAAAGGAAAAAGCCAAGGTGAAAGCAAAAGAAAATGGAAAAATCTACTAGAAAGAAATACACTTGTAAGAGGTGCATGATCGTGAAGAAATCACTTAGGATGGATTTAATAACCAATTGTTTCAGCAGTAAAAGAAATTTCCTATTGACAAGGGTTTTCTTCAACTGCTGCCAAGCATAAATCAAGGGATGTTTATTTTGGGGCATTTATCTGACAAAGAAGGATTGTTTCTGGCAAGTACTTTATATTGTATAAAGAAATCGGTCAAAACAAACAAGCATGTGAAAATTACATTTTAAAAGTCATTTAAAGCCACCATGCGGTCTCATACATCAAAGGACACAGTGAGGGTAGATGTGGCTGGTTTGCAAAAAAAAGTATATTCCTAAGGATAGCAATATATTTGCCTCTTTTAAGTTCCTGATGTGAGTGAAATTCCTCTGTATTCATGGACTTGTTTGAATTTGGGTTTTGCACAGCCTACTGCATTAGATAAGCATGTCCGTGGCCTCCAGCTGTCTTTGCTTTGATGAGCTCCTCTCTCACTTCAAATTTATTGTCCATCTTACTATATAAGTACAGTGTCCCTCTCTTACTACAGGTATCCTTTGCCATCTTTTTTGAACACAGTTGCCTAAAAGTCCATAAAAGGCAGGAAATTCAAGTCAGATCAGCCCTGAATCTTCATAGTAATCTCCCACAGGGCCAAACCACATATGAATAAGAATTGTCCTTCTTTTGTTGGATTTGGTTTGAACAGAAATATGGTTTACATTACATTCCTGATAGCATGGTGACTCTAAAATCTGATTTGCCTTGACTGGAAAGCTTTAAAATGAGGATAATATCCTTCTAAGTCAGGAAAATATTCCTGTATCTGCTGCCCTAAGACATGTTGCCTTAGCACGTGATAATGCCAAGCTTATGTTTAGGATATTTATCTTTAGAGAGAGGTGAATTTAAGCAGCAGCTTAAGACCATCTTGAACTAGAACATAGTAAATAACATTAACCTGGCCTGATTTGCTTACTGACATCTAGTTTATCTAAACCATTTGAACTGCTAGTAGAAGGAAAAAAAATATATTAAAATCTTGCCAGCAATGGTGTTTATACACACTGTAAATGTGTCCTCTGTTTCCTTTAATAGTGTGTCGTGGTTTGAGGCCCTCAAACAGTTCTGCTCACTCACTCCCCCCTCTTTCTTCCCCAGTCCCAGGGGATGGGGA
>JASSUY010030454.1:0-15192 GCA_032466535.1 Forpus xanthops | reverse complement strand
AGATGGAGCATTCACAACTTCCCTGGGCAACCCATTCCAGTGCCTCACCACCCTTACAGTATCATCCTTATATCCAATCTAAACTTCCTCTGCTTAAGTTTGAGCCCACTACCCCTTGTCCTCTCGCTGCAGTCCCTAACAAAGAGTCCCACCCCAGCATACCTATAGACCCCCTTCTTTTTTATTACAGTCCTGTTTGTAATGGAAATAAATATGCCCAGTGAGGTTTTTTTTTTTTTTTTGCAAAATCAGTCTTTATATGCAAAAATCTGATGTTTGGAAGGAATGAAAAGAATTAATTGAAACAGAATTAATATCAACAATATTAATATTATACTGCAAAGTGACAGTCATGAATATGTTACTGTATTCTTTCAGTTAATGAAAATTACTTGTAATTTCGTTTGAAGTTTTGAGTAAATAATAAGTTCTTTATAGATAAGCTTACACTGTTTCATTTAAATTATCAGATGTAATTACAGATAAACTATATCAGAGCTACTCTCCAAAACTTATTACTAATATTCCTCTTGCTATATCAGTTGTTAGCTTTAAATTAGCACAAGTACTTCCTTCACATGTGATTTATGGTAAAGAAAATTTCCTTAGAAAAGTAGGAGTTTCAGTTCCTATTTCCAAAGTTTGCTTGTGAATTTTACTTGTGCTTATTTATTTTCTTTCTTGACATAAGTCCTAAATTTGCGGGCTGGCCTTTCTGAATATTACTATGATTTTCTGCTCAGTAGTTTCACTTACAAAATACCTTACCTTGTGTGACTAGAGCTGTTGTTGATTGAAAACAAACACAAAGCAGGATTTGGACCAGCATGAAAATAAGCTTCAGGATGTCACTAAGCAGGATTTTTCTTCTGGGAATGATATAATTGTTTTGTTTGTGGGTTTTTTTACTACCTTGGTGGTGGTGGCAGTGTTTGGTTTTTTTCAAACAAGTGCAACAAGAGCAGTTCTGCAAAAGCAAGGCTATAAAAATGGTTGCCAAACTAAATGGGGTTCTATGCTTTTTTGGTTAATCTTTATGGTATGAAATACAATATCCTGGTTTGTTTTGGAGGGCTTTCAATTGTTCATTAGTAGAGCAGCGTGAATAGTTTGTGATAGTCTTTGAAAATGCTCGTAGTCCACCCCCTTTTAAGTCTATGGTAAATCTGAAATACTTTAGTGAAAAGCCTACTGAAGTTGTGCAATATGTTGGTTTGGTTTTGTTTTTTTTTTTTTTTTCTAATTTTTAGATGCCACTAAAAAAAATTGCTTTGGATTTTGTAGACCATGTATGATTTCAGAACTGAAATATGGGCTTTGATGTATTCTATGTTTCAACAATTCCAAAATAACATTCTAAACTATGTTGACTTGCCGTTTTGCAGTTCTGTTTCATTTCTTCTCAGTAAAATTCCTTTTAGCCATATGAGTGGTGTTATTTTATTAAAGGTAATATACAGAGAAAATAATTTGTGGGAAACCAAACAAAAAAGCTTACTTTGTAAATGAAAACTGAGAAAAAAATGTCCATATTAGGAGTATTACTCATAAATTTGTATGACAGAAGAGAGTTTTAAACTTGTAACAAAATGTTGTTTATACTTGAAAGGGTTTCTGTGTTTAATTATAGCCTTAGAATAATATCCTGTGTTTCTAAATTTTGGAAGAAATTGTGTATCAATCAGGTCAACTTTGCTTTTATTGGTAACTTTTCAGAAAGATAAGCAGTTGAATTTTAGGTAAGAAGAGTACAGTATACATTTTTATAATATATAGGCCTTCTATTTTTTATTTTGAAATTAATATTGCAAGAGCAGGGTTTTAAAGGAATATTTGGCATGCAAACAAAGGTTTGTTTTAAAATTATAGTCCAGCCACCATCCCAAAATGGTAATGTGTTACCTGGCCTAACTTATGCCATATTCTGCTGGAAAATACGAAGTGTCTTCCTTTTTCTTGTCTAATGTTTAGAAAATTGAACTTTAAATGTCATGATCTATTTTATTGGAGCTGACTGCTTGGCACAGAACTGGAGTAAACTTTATTGTGTAGTTGTGAGATATGCTACTTGGGAAAAGAATAAATATGTGAATCAATGTACATTATGGATTGCCTGCCTAATTTCAGAATATATTATAATATTGTCCCCGTAACAAAAGGCTATTAGTCTAAGTGACTATATAAATCAGTCCAGCTCGCTGGACAACATCATGTTTGCTTTATAAAGAAATACTAGAGAAGTACCTCCCTCTGCTTGTGCTTCATTAATTATGTTATGGTTAATACCCAGGGTTTTGATACAGAAAAGAAGTAAATGTATGACTGGTTTCCTCTTGAGTAAAAGGCCTCTTTACCTTAACAGGCTCACATAAATTTTGGATTCTTGCCACTTTTATCCTTGCAAGGCGTGCTTGACAGTGGGTTACATTTAGATTTGAATGCGCAGCCTAAGACCTAGATCTAGCTTGATTTAGTCTTTCTCCAAACTCTTAAGTTACAAGATAGGGTAATGGGAACTTTTCCTTTAGAGATACATTCTTTTCCCTTTTCTGCATAGTGGATGACTGGTTTAACCTGGACTATCACAGCATCTTTATTACGGCAGAAGCTGCTCTCTGTAAGTTTTTAAGGTACTGATCTTTTCAGAGTAGGAAGTTCCATACTGAAACATGACAAAAACAATTGCAAACATGCCAGCAGCACCTGCAGGGATTTAAGCATTTCTTATCAGCACCTCTTAGCTCCTTTTACCTCTTAGTCCAACTGGGGCTTAAAAGAGCTATGGCATCTAGGATTTTTACTGTTTGAGCTGTGTGAAACTATAGCATTGTGTCTCCAGGCCACTTGGAATTATATGCTCATATTTTTAAGAAGGAATGAAATCTGCCCAAGTGAGATTCAAAGATACATTTTATTTAAAATGAACTAACCAAAAACATGGAAATGCTTTTGATGAATACAATGTAAACTTCAAACCTCCTGTATTATAATTTAACCTATATAATTGCAATGTCTTTTTTTATTACACCTTTATACTCTGATGCACAACAAAATTAATTTCCTGATCACAAAGAAAATCTTGGTCCTCTGCTTGCTTAAAGATGTCATGCCTGTGAATGCTGTAATGGTTTCTCCCAGAGGGACTGAGAGCTGCAGTGAATGGATTACTTAATCTGAGAACTTGCACAAAATAATGCTGACCTCTGACTGCCAAGCAATATATTTACTAAATAAATAAACTTAAAGAAATGCACTTTTATTCCATAGTCAGGTCAGTGTGCAATTCCAGGGAAAAATTATACTCTTTAGGATTATTCCCTACACAAATAAATCTGAAGTCATTATGTGGTTACATGGAGTTCTCATACTCTCACAAGTGGACTTCTTTCAGTAATCACATCAAAGACAGTGTCTAATGACCATTTATCTGCTTTCTTTCTGTTATGTAACATCTTTTTGAAAAACAAAACAAAAGCAGATGGTGTATTAAAAAAAAAAAAACATGCCCAGGCCTGTATAATAGAATGCATAATGGAAGTACAACAATAATGCCAGCTCTAGAAAGAATAAAATAAGGGTGGAGGGGCCAATGGGATTCAAAATTTACCTATAGTGATTCAAATTGCTCTGGCTTGCAATGGCTATTTCAAATATGCTCAAAATTTCAGGCACAGCTGTGAGATCCTGTCTTCCACCTCAGAGAAACCTGGTAAAGTCAGTGAGCTTCTTGAATAAGCAGCTGAGTTTGCACCAGAATGACTAACATGTTTTCTTCTTTAGTGAGTTACTACTGCAAACTTATTTGAACTTAATTTCTAAACAAGTTATTAGGCAGACATACTGGATTTGAAATAACACACTACCACCACTACCTCCCCCCACGTTCTGTTACCTGTTCCCTGATATGTACAGTCTCACAACACAATGCTTTAAAGGAAAATAAAAAACAAAATTCCTGCCAACCTTAACTGTAAATTTACATTACAGTAAAAGTAGAATAAAGTATTAGAGTACTAAAAAAGCTTATAAGCTGAACAAACCCTTATATTCTGTAGGTTTAAAAAGAAATCTTTTTTTTTGTTTACTTGCTTCAAAGATGAAAGCCTCTGTGATAGGATTAAAAAAGTCCTGCATTAAAAACTAAAAAAAAAAAAAAAGAAATAAAAGAGCTGGAGCTTGATGTTTTGTATGGAAAAGTAAAAGAGGGAGCCAAATAATTCAAGTTAAAGCAATAAGATACATGACTCTGAATTCTGCATGTGACAAACAATAGGCTTGTATACCTTGCATAGAATTCAGTCGAGTAACCAGAAGCTAGACATTATAAAGGGGAGGGGTTGTATAGTACCATTACAAAGACTAAGCTTCTAATAGTAAAGCTTTTATAATAGAGTGCAATCCTTTCATAGAGCTTATCAGTAACAAAAGAACATATCCAACATTTTCCCGTACAAAGTAGATTAGCTTGCTGTCTTGTGGCCTCCCTGTATTGGTGAAAATATCTGAGAAATTATGCAAGGTCTATTATTTGTAACATCCACCGTAAAACTGGCAGCAAAGCTGAATTAATAAAGAATAATATAATAGAACCATAGAATTGTTAGGGTTGGAAAGGACATTAAGATCATCTAGTTCTAACTCCCTTGCCATGGGCAGGGACACCTCTCACTAAACCACGCTACCCAAGGCTCTGTTCAACCCAGCCTTGAACACCGCCAGAGATGGAGCATTCACAACTTCCCTGGGCAACTCATTCCAGTGCCTCACCACTCTTACAGGAAAGAATTTCTTCCTCATGTCCTGTCTAAACTCCCCCTGTTTAAGTTTGAACCCGTTACCCCTTGTCCTATCACTACAGTCCATATCACGACGACTGAAATTAGGAAGCAGAAATTATATCATGTGATCAAGACACTACGTGGCTCTTATGAATATACAGTCTGGGTGTGTTTTGTGTAGCTGTGTAAAACAGAATTTAAGGTCAGAAATTTTTCCTGGCTTCTATTCCAAGACAGAACCGGGACTTCTCACCTTTGGCCTTTTTATCTGACCTTGTCAGAATGAGTAGGATCTTCTTAAGGTTTGGCTTTTCCTTTTCTTTCATATAATTCTGCAAAGGATCTAGGATATCTTCATGGCATGAAGTGAAAGACAAAGCCCTCTAAATCTTGCTCTTTGGGAATCCATCTACAGTAAAAGCTTGCTGTACGATTTAGCCCATAGCCTCTTTGCACATTCTGTGCAAAGCAATGAAGACTGCAGTTTGAAGGAGCCAAAAGTGAGACCAAATGGTAATCATCAGCAAAATCCATGACCAGGGCTTTCTGAAAAGAAACAAAGCTTTGGCTGTATATTATACTAACCCATGACAAAGGATAGTCAAAGTGCCAGCCAAAGCAAAACTTATCAGAGCAAAAAGAGGATACTACTGTATTCAGTACAACTTCATTTTAGGAAAACGTCTATTCTACATACAGCTATGCTATAAATCATCATTAATATCATAGAGATTTTTTTTCATAGTAGGTAATGGAGCAAATATCAGAAGTTTATTGCCTTATCAGAAAACTATCGTGACCTTTGAACATGTAATAGAGTGTTTGAAGCAAAAGTGACCATGAATATTCACTGGAAACCTGATTTTTTTATTCTTTTTTTTTTTATTTTCTTTACATGCATTAGGTTTAACAGTAAATCAGTAGCTACTTCTTAGTCGTCTGTGGTGATGAAGGAATGAAACCTAGCATAGGTCAGTAGAACTAATGTAGTCCTGAATGTGGCTGAATGAATGGGGAAATTGATTTGCAATGTGGTCCTGAGTTGGTATTTTCATTATTCTTACACTGATATCACTTCTGATTTTAAGTTGATTTTTATTGGTACTACTTAGACAGGCAACAGCTCCACAGAAAATGATTCTGAGGTTCTGGTAGATGGCAAATTGCAAACAGCCAATAGTATACTGACCTGCATTGGTAGGAACATAGGTGGTGCAGATCAAAGGAAGTGACTGTTACCTTCACTCAAAAATTGTGAGGCTTTGTCTGAAGGAGTATGTTCCATCTTGGGCCCTGCAGCACAAGACAGGTGGTGACAATTGGGAAGGGTTTATAAATTAGCAGGAAGGTTGGGCTGTACTTGTCAGGAGAAACTGAGGGAACCATATTTGCTTAGCCTGCAAAGGTGGCAAAAGTATTATTATTGTTTTGCCAAGTCTTGAATGGGGTCTATAATGGAAGTGGCAGCAGGCATCTTAGAAGTGAACAGTAAAATGCCAAACATCAGTGGCCATAGATCGCAACAGGGGAAATACTGCTGGAAATCAAGAAATAAAAAATATTTGCAACAAATCATCTGCACAACTTGTTGTAGAGAGTGGAAATGAATAATCTTTGTCCTTGACAATAATCAAAACTTGTCTCACCCAGGACCTAAGACTCCTGCTCATACTTGGAAACTTGCCCTGCTCTGAGCAGGAAGTTAAACTGGGTAACCTACAGCATATGCCTCCCAGATCAAGTTTTCTAGAATCCTGCACACTCTAGTCGCCGACTGTAAGAAATGCTACTGTCTGGCACATATGCAACAAAACTTTATTCAACCTAGTTGCTAAGTAAATGTGGGTGTTCTGTGCAAAGCTTGCTGTTGGCATTTCTAGACAATTTCTGGCGCTGGTCAGTGGGCATATTTTAGATATATATGACAACTACAGAACAGGGATGTTTGCTGAATATATAGGAACTATTGTACCCAGTGTATTAAAAAAGGTCATCAGTTTGTGAGGAGTAATCTGAACAGGACTTGAGCATGCCTGTAGTTTCTTCACTATATATTACATGTGATCACAGCTCTAGAATTTGGCCTTGATGCTGTGGTGTAGGCAGCCTCATATCTCAGCTCTGTTAATGCGTACACCACTGCTGTTTAATAATGATTCCTTCTAGCTGATGGATAAATATCAATTGTTCAAATGAATATTGTTGGAGGAATAATTCATTTCAAATAGATTAAGCAATTTTGAGATGATGTTGAATTTGATATTGATGTTGACTGTCTAGACTCCATTAAGTACAGTAACTCTTTCACTCAAGGAGATACCAGAAAATGAATTAATCTACTAAGCTGTCTTTCCCCATTTCATAGCACAGTGTGTTTATGTGATAATAGGTAGAAGAATGAGGCTATACAAGAGTTTGTGTAGATTTCTTAAAAACATGGGAATTAATAAAGCAGACATGTATTCTCAGTGTGTGATTTCCTCTCTCCATGTCTCTGTATAGAGAAGATGTTTATATGTGCTTTTATTTTGTAATATTCTCTATCTATGGCTTAAAAAGAGTTCTGTGTATGATTTTAATCTTATAGAAATGGCAGTAAAGATTACATTGAAAGTAGATCCTTGTGTGAATTCAGTAGAGTAGCTAGTCAATACTGCATCTGGAATTTCAAGGCAACTATATCCAGACATATGTGGTTTCATGACATTTTGTATTGCAGGAGAGGGAGAAATGTATGCAACCAAAATCAAATCCTGTAAGCTGCAACAGCAAAAATGGATTAAACTGTGGAAAGATAATTGAATGGTTTCAAGCATTTTAGGAGGTGAGGATCTTGAAATCTGTAAGACAGACATTCCTCTCAAATATTATCTCTCCTGCTGGTGTTTAACACCTTGGTGTAAAGCTGTGCGGTCCTATTTGCACCACAGGGAATGCGTTACTTCATGCACATTGTTGTAGAGTGTGTTAGTATTTAAATTATAGCACAAAATATGTTTATTTTCAGCTCTAGCAAGATCAACCTCAGTAAAATCAAGTTTTAATAATTCTCCATCCTTATCTTGCAGCATCATTTTGCACTTAGGGATGACATCAGAGCAATGTGATCTGTGGGATTTTTGTGAGTTTCTGGTGCCTAAGTAGCAGCCTCAGTCAGCAATCTTTTCAGCATTTGGGAATTAAACTACAAATAAAATGAAAGGAATGATTTATGCACACACTTAAATTTTGTTCCTAAAACTACAATTAAATCCCTAAAAATAATTTAAAAAGAGCCTGTGTAGTACTTGCCACCATCCTGTCACATGATTCCTCCGACACATAAAATGATAGAAACCAGTGATTTATCAAAGAAGAAAAATGGTGAAGTTAATTAAGGCCTGGTATCATGAGCCTCCTTAATGTCATTTAAAATATCAATGAAGCAAATTGTTTTGACTGTCAGAGATGTAAAAAAGCTGAAAGCTAGACCCTTGGAGATATCATAGTCAAGTCCTCTTTAAAGATAACTAAGGGATCTATAATTTCAAAAAATCTCATTTCATTTTAATGGAAAAATTTAATGTTTGAGTTGAGATGTAGATTAAAGTCCAAGTTGAAAATGAAATCTATTTCAAAAAGCACTTAAAGAAACAGCATTTAATTGCAAATTTGGAGAATGAACCTGAAGACAAAACCAACAATTAACTTAGCTGTTTCTTTTAGCTGAACAAAAAGCCAGTGAATTCTAAATAGCAATCAAACAGGTAAAATGAATAATTGGGTCATATCCAAACCTCAATTCTGGAAGCTTAATTTGAGTAAAAGCTTTATATAATCTTTTTTATCAAATAGAAAATGTGATTTGTCTTAATACTTGGACTGTTGCTCTCCAGAGTAAGAGAGTTGGAAAAGAAGAAAAAAAATAATTATCTAACCATGTTTAAAACTACCTTTCACTATCCCATGTTATTCTGATCATAGCTTGAATCTGTCTTAGTTTCTGTCTGTAGCTGAGGTCATGTTCTAGCAAGCTTTGCTAATGCTTAATTTCTCTTTACAGAATGACTATAGCAGAAAATGTTGCAAAGACTAGAGCAGTTCAGATCAAGCGCAGCTCTTCTTCTACCACAAAAACCTGTTACAGCTTTTACCAATGCCCCTGCAGTGTTGTGTTCATGCTGTTTGTCAGTCAGTCCGCCCTTCCAAACCCAAAAGCAGTGAGTTCAAAACTTTTTAAAGAAGCTGTTTCTTGAAAGTCGTGCCAAAAATTTATGATTCCTGGTGTAGGGAGTTTAAGTTGCTGAGAAAATGCTTGCTTTTCTGCAGTACTTTCTGGGGATCATCTTGATGTGGCCCCTTTGTACACTACAGATTACAAGTCATTCTCAAATGAAGACATTTATTGAAAAAAATTGGAGAAGACTCTTGCAACGTCAGTGTGCCACAAGGAATGCCTGTGGTTTCTCATAACACTTTTATATGGTCCCAAGTTAGGCATTTTGTTATCTGTTTGTAAATATAAAGCACCATACTGTTTTTTAGCTCTGAAAGAACTGGACTGCTGCAAATGTCTAGTTTGTTATGGAAAAATAGAGAAATAATGCCAGAAGAGTTGTTAACTCCTGTTGCATATGACAAAAATATGTCAGTGAAAAAGTCAAATGATAAAATTGACTTCTTGGAATGAAGTGGGTTTTTTTGTTTGTTTGTTTGTTTTTTTTTTTTTTACCCTAAGTATATAAGTGGTACGTAGCAACAACTAAAACATTGATGTGTTACTCAGACTAAAGCCAAAACACAACACTGCATCAGCTATAAGGAGATAAAATAACTCTGTTCCAGCTGAAATCAGTACAGACAGTTGGGAAGAAAGGATTTGGGTTCACTTATGTATTATTTGGTGCCTGTGAACATCAAAACTGTTGTATAGGTTTCACTGAGAATTATAGGTTTACTAATGACCTCTGTAAAATTTATCTATGGAATGTGTATTCTTCTGCTAGTCACAGTTAAAAATAACAGTGATAATGAGAATTTTTGCACAGAAGCACTTACAAAGAAAATAGAGTGCTTATGTATTTAGAGGTTGGCTTATAGTGTAATGTAAAACATAAAACAGAATAATGACTTGTGTGTGCATATATCACCAGGCAGATACCTAGAGGGCATATTTTTTCCATTTGTTTTTTTTTTTTTTTTTTTTTGGTAAGCTGAACAGCAATAGTGGGAAGAAAACAAGAACTTAAACTGTAGCTCATTTACTTTCCAGTTGAGGTTTATGTCCATTAGGGATGCAAGATGTGAAAAATCTTTTAAGTCAAAGTAATAGAATCATAGTATGATTAGGGTTGGAAGGATTTTAAGATCTAGTTTCAACCTGCAGTGGAGGCAAAACTGTACAACTACTTCTAAGATGCCTTTTTTTTTTTTTAATAAAGCTATAAGACATTCACAAGAAAACAAACAAACCTAGTAGAAACAGTAGAAAGTACTGTCTTGGCCATTATCTTCCTAAAAGAGAGCTTTCTCACAAGCAACATCTTCAAGCCATTAACCCATTTATATTTCCTAAGGGTCCATCAGAATGACTCAGGAGAGAGCCCTGTATAGATGTTCATGCTTTTAAGAACCTGCTCTGCCTTAACCATTCAGCAGAGTACTTTGCATATTTATAGTCCTTATAGTTAGCAGCTGTTAATCACTGATTCTAAAATGAGTCATTCACAGGCATAGGTGAGAAAACTGAAGAGGATTTAAAGTTTTATGACATTCTAAGGACTCAAAAGTTCATGAAGCATAATTAGCTTTAAGAAATGGTAGATTACCAATCTGTGATGCATCTAAATAAAGCAGTGTTGACTGTTTCTTTTTGAATGTTTATTTTATTTATGCATTTTGTGTGCATAAATATTATCTATATTGTGCAATACTTTGATTACATGCAGCACCATAAATGTACAATTTCAGAAAACTTACATTTTTGCTGGTTTAATAAATCAGTGTGATTCCTTGGGTGTTAGCAGAGGTAGTTCTAAGTATGGAAAATAAAATCAGAATTTGCTTTATAACTGGGATTAAATATGTCTTATACCACCCTGGGAAGAGACTAATAATAACTCTAAAGAGTGTAATCATGACCTTGTTGAAGTGAAAAAGGATTAGCGTATAGAGGTCTCTCTTTAACTGTTGCCTAGGCAATGGGTAGTGCCATTATTTCCTACTGCTGAGCTTAAATATGGCTTTACTGTGGTTTTAGGCCAATTACTAGCTAGTTGAGCTTGCCTGTGTAGCAAATAACAGTAGCAATTAAATGAGATTACATAGGCTTCTGGTTAGGTTGCATAAGACTTCTTCCTAGATCCTGGGTTGCTAACTTGAGCGTCAGCTTCTTCACTAATACCCTTAAATTTGCTACCTACCTAGAGAAAGAATAAGTGCCTGTACTGTCACATAGATGCTGTAAAATGAAATTTCAAATGAGATTTAACTGACAAGGGAGATAAGTAAAATTTCTAATATACTAGAAGTGACCCTACTGTTTGACAGTGTTAGAGCAGAGGTTTACTGGTCCTTTTGACCAGTATTTATATTTACTCGAAGCCAACATTGCTTTTTTTATCATTCTTCAGGGGTTTAAAATCCCAGGCTGACCTTAGACTTTTCTATTATCAAAAATGTATCTTTGTGTAAGGTGGTAAAGTGCATTCTCTTCAAAATTAAGCTGTTCAAATGATTCACATTACTTACATCATATGCATATCAAGTTGCCAAATGGCTACCGACCAGTGTAACTTTTATTCCTCTGAATCTTTCACATGATTTCTAGGTGGCTCAAGTTCAGATTTGCTCAGATATTATTTTACAGGGTTAAGTTGATTGAATTATTACACATATGAGTTCCTTTGTCTGTGTAGAACTAATTGATGAAAAATTATTTTCTGCTGTTTTGAGATTTATTTGTTTCTACAGCTATCCTGAAGGACACCTACATTCTTCCTCATGTTACAATTTTATCAGTCAACTAAATGGCAATGACTGAGATCACTAAGGATCACCAGTGGTAGTCCTTTTCCTAATTAAATTCAGTAGAGTTCAGACATCTGGAGGTAATCTAAATTGAGTAATCAAGTGGAGACTATGGAGTAAGAAAGGAGGGGAGTGGGTGAAAATAACTGCAGTGATCTGCCTGCCAGCTCACTGGGGAAACTTCTTCATAGGAAGGCTCCCTCTGAAAATGGTGAAGCTTTTATAAAGAATGTGTCCTCAGAATTGCTTATACAGGGTTATGCAAACAAGTTCAATTATTGCTAATCATAGCTGTACTCCCACATGCTGACCTGAAAGATTACCTGTTACATGGAGAGTTATACTGAAAAGACACTTTGAAGGAGATGAAGTAGAAGTCAAACAGTGAAGTAAAGTTAATTAGGGTACAATAAAAGCTATTATTTACTTTATCTGTATGACAGAAATGAAATTATCTAAATTCACTTAATTAGTTGTGAAAGGCCAAGGTCCTTACAGGATAATTTGAGTTTTAACCACTTTTTTTCAGTCTGGGAACTTGGCCATATGATTCCACATGGCTTGTGCATTTGCATAGCTATGTTAGCTGTTGAGCTTAATCATAATATTTGTTTTCCTCATAATGGTTATAACTGGTAGTAGATTTAAAAGGGAAAGGTGTTCCATTTACCATCTTGCAAGAACTTTTTGTTGAATAATCAGTTTGTATTTTGTCTTTGCATAAGTGAAGAAAATACAGTAACTCCTACACAGCTGTTCTGATTTGGTTCACAGTATTTTGCAAATGTGAAATTTAAAGAAATGTTTCTTTGTCTAGTGGAGCTGGTGAAACTGCACAGTTTGAAGAAGGTCTTGGGGGGTGGGGTTTAAGTTGGGGAAAAGTTTGTTTTTTTTTTTTTCTTTTGATTGTGTTGTTTTTTTGTGCTTTTCTTTTCTTTTTTTTTTTCCTTTTAGTTTACTTCAATTAAGAATCAGTTTATTGATTCAAACTTTCTACCAGCAAATACAGCTGGTAGAAATTTGTTTCAGATCATGCCTGCCTGCGCCTTAGGAGATAGTGACTTGCTGATGGTCAAAATGCTTTTGAAGGATTCTTCAAAGATTCAGAGTGCATATTTTTTCTTACTTTCTTCCCTGTGCTAGAAAATAGTACTCTTATGTATGATGAACAGGTAAAGATTCAGTCTCAAAAATCTTGAGATGATTTTTCCACACATCTGCAATAATCCGCTGTAGAATTAATAAAATATGATTTTAAACATATGTGACAATGTGTTTACACGTACACATATAAGTAAAAGGCTGAGTTTATGAAATAGGAAAGGAAAAAATCTTGCAAGAACATGATTTTCTTTTGCTCTCTTCCCCTAGAAGTTTCCACTTTCTTTGACTCCCAATAAAATAACTTGAGGAATCCTCTTTTGAAGATATAGGTAATCAAAAGTGGTGTTGACAAGCTCCATTATCCTGGAGTATTTCAGAACAGTTTGATATTTACCCATTGACTCTTAATCTCTTAGTAGTTCAGGCCTATTACAGTGGTCTTTGGGAAGATAACTGTAGAGGACACATTAAAACCAGGAATATGTTGCAAACTTCCTATTTCCAGTACACTTTTAGTGTGATCAGTCACTGGTGGACAAGCAATTAAGCATTGCTAGAGATTTTGTCAATGGGCAGTATCAGGGATATTTACTGTCAAGATAGATAGCATAATGGAGGTTTCTAAGATTTAGGGGATCTTGTATTATTGCTACATGCGTCTAAAAGGAACTGAGTTATTTTTTTGGCTTTGAGAGTAAAGTGAAAACTACTACAGATAGTTAATACAGTATCCAGGGTGCTGAAACAATTCAAATCCAAATGCTTGAAAGTTTGCTTCTTCATCTCCTGCCACTGCTCACAAACAGAAAAACAAGTTCACTTTGAAAGTGTTCAGACAAATGAAAGCTATTTAATAGAGGCAGAGGAGAAAAACAACAAATGACAAATAGGGAACTTGTACTTTATGGCTACTATATCTTCTATTTAGTGGAAGATGAGTTACTGAAAAGTTATTGAGTTCTATATTCTCTACTTGAAAAGCTTTTTTTTTCCTGAGACTATTTATTCTGGATGAGTAGTGTCTTGAAGCTTGTTAGCTCATCAGATCCATATAGTAGAAAATATATCTTTGTCCAGGATTGTTATTTCAAACAGTTCTGGTTTTCTTTTTTTTTAAAAACAAACAAACAAACAAAACAAAGCAACCCTCTATGGAAAAGAATTTGATAAAACCCTCTTTCTGCAGGTAGATGTAAAAATTACTAAACATATTACCACCAGCTTTTCCTTCTCATCCAAGATGACATATCTGCCTCTACTCTTTTTTTGCTTCATTTACATATTCCTTTGCCACAGCTTTCAGACAGGCTTCTCTTATGAGCAACCACCTATACTTGAAGTATGACTTTTTTTGTCTTACTGAAACTTGTTTATGTGGACATCTCAAAGTACAGTAATGACAGAACTTACTTAGACACCACCATGCTTCCTAGTGGCTTTTACAAGATTAAAATATAAATTTATGTCATGTAATTTTCTGAAGAAGTATAAACACAGTGGTATGCAATAGTAGCTTAACTGTAGCTCAGCTGCAGACCTTGGCACTTGGCTATTTAAGGAGTCAGTATGTAGTTACTGTACTTGAAATTTGGCTTGGATGCTGAGTTAACTCTGAATCTTTCCTGAGAAGTCAGAAAATCATGAATGAATATAAACAGGCACAACTTCTTATTGTGACAGTACTTTGATCATGTCAAATGAATTTATATATAAAAAAAGTTTTCAGAAATCGATTTTGATTCACACTATTATAAATAAGTTTTATTTCTGTTGCTTTAGCATGTGATGGAATTGCATCCTTTTTTCCTTTCCCGAGTTTTCTGAGTTTGCTTGTATGATTTGTAATATTAACTTTGGAGACAGGCTGCATTTTTCCCCATTTACAGAGCTGATGTTTTCTGACACTGAAGAAATATGTATACATTACTGTACTCTAATTATACTGTTAAGCAATATGTTGTTTTTTTTTTTTTTTGTCTGGTTGTTTGGTTTTTCTTTTTGTTTTATTTAGTTTTCTGTTTGGGTTTTCTTTCTTCGTAGGCATTTTTCTAAATTGTCGGTTTTGTTGATTGATGAGAAACTGAACATGAGCCAGCAGTGTGTGCTTGCAGTCCAGAAAGTCAACTGGATCCCAGGCTGCATCAAAAGGAGAGTGACCAGCAGGTCAAAAGAGGTGATCCTTCCCCTCTACTCTGCTGTCGTGACACCACTTGAGGTACTGCGTACAGTTCTGGTGTCCTCAACATAAAAAGGACATGGAGCTGTTGGAACAAGTCCAGAGGAGGACCACGAGGATGATCAG
>JASSUY010030453.1:6926-27784 GCA_032466535.1 Forpus xanthops | reverse complement strand
AGGGCAGGTCCGGGCTCCCCCGCCCCGCCCCGGGGATGCCGCGGGGCTCGAGGCGCTGCCCCTGTCCCCAGGATCACCCCAGCACGGGGTCCCTCCCGCAGGTGGCACTTCCCTGCTCCCTCCCCATAGCACCTGGGACCCCCTCGGGGCTGCACAGCACTCGGAAGGGGGTGGAATTAACCCCCCTATCAGTGCCCACCTCCATCTCCTCCTTCCCGCTTTCCCAGCTCTGCTGCTTTTGCCGGGGGCAGTCTCCGCCTGCCCGCTCCAGTGCACCCCAGCTTCCCCCAGCATTATGCTACTGGAAAGCGAGTGGGCACCTTCACATCTCCCCTTGGAGATGAAGGAGAGACCCTTCGGACACCCGCTTAAACCGTGGTGATTACGTCCTGCAGTGGAAGTTAGGGGAGCATCACATGATGTTGATTCGAGTTGATAACTCCAGCGCTATAAATACCACGCAGGAGACGTGCGGGGAGGCATCAGCTGCCCCGCGTCCTGGAGCTGCCACCGCGGCTCCCCTCTCCACGGAGGGACCACACATCCCCGAGAAAAGCCAAACCAAGGAGCAGCCACCACCACCCAGGGGCGCTTTGCACCCCAGGTCCGGTCTGAGCCACCACACCAGCCCCCAGGGTCACCCGCAGGGCCGGTGTCCACACTGCTGGATGTCACAGCCCTGCTGGGGCCAGCCCTGGCCGAAGAGGAGCCGAGGGCCACATCCACCAGGAGCCTTGCTCAGCCCTTGGAGGCTGATCCCTGCTCACCCCAACACATGCTGGGGAGCCCATTGTGTGCATGGAGCCCTGGAAGAGCAGCCCGTGAGCCTGGGAGCCGGAGCACAGGGCACACTGCGGGGGTCAGCGCGCAGCGTAGCTCCCGGTTATCCCCGCGCACATCCATGCCCCGGCAGGCAGTGCATGTGGAGCTGCCGTGTGCATGCACAGCTCGCCCAGCGGCTTTTGTCTCTGCTGCAGCAGAGGGCTTTGTAGGGCAGCGCCGCAGTGGAGCACAGGCAGGAACGGGGGGTGACCCGGCCTCGAGGGCAGGTTCGCCCCAGGCCTGGCCAGATCCTGCACACGTAAAGCCAGGACAAAGCCCAGCAGGGCCACGGGGAGGGGGAATCCAATCCGCAGGGAAAAAACAGTGTTTAACCCCAAAACGCACCCACTGCTGGGCAAGATACAAGGCTGAAGCTCTCAAGCTATGGGATTTGGTGTTTTCGGCTCCTGCCTCCTCGTGCTAAGAGGGAAACTGAGGCATGGCAGTTTGCTCAATGGAGACCGAGCGGCTCATCCATGGCAGCAATGTTTGCCCACACCCGGTGCTCCCAGTTCCTCCACAGCCACTGGCATGTGCTGACAAACCCACTCCAGGGCTCTGACCCCAGCCCGGTGCAGCCCTGCAAGGTGGCAATGGCTTCAGAGGGGATGGCCCCTTCATTAGTGGGTGCTGAGCCCTAACGTGGCATCAGCCCCCAGGCTGGTTCCTGGAGCAGCTCTTGGCTGGGAAGCAGGAGCCCAGACCCTGCAGGTGGGCCCGATGGGGGGGCAGCACAGGGAGGATGGAAGAGGATCTCGGGCAGGATCAGACCAGAGAGGGCCACAGGCGAATCCTAGAATCCAGTCTGGTTTGGGTTGGAAGGGACCTTAAAGCTCCTCCAGCTCCAACCCTGCCACGATCAGGGACACCTTCCACTGGAGCAGCTTGCTCCAAGCCCCTGTGTCCAACCTGGCCTTGAACACTGCCAGGGATGGGGCAGACACAGCTTCTCTGGGCACCCTGTGCCAGTGCCTCAGCACCTGTCATGAAAGAATCCTTCCTTATATCCAATCTGAATCTCCTCTCTGTCAGTTTAAAACTGTAACCCCTCTCCTATCACAACAGGCCCTACCAAAAAGTCTGTTCCCAGCTTTCTCATAAGCCCTCTTCAGGCACTGGAGCTGCTCTAAGCTCTCCCCTTAAGGACCCTTCTCTTCTCCAGGCTGACCCAGCCCAGCTCTCTCAGCCTGGCTCCAGGGCAGAGCTGCTCCAGCCCTCACAGCATCTTCCTCACTGCCCTCCCTGCAAATGCTGCCCCAAAGCGGCTTTCCCACCAGCTGGTTTGCCTGGTGGGAATTCCAAGGTGTGTGCAGGAGCCTCATGGCCCTCCAGCCAGGCCCAGCTCTGAAGCCCCTGCCTGGTCTCCCAGATTCCACTAACACCGCAGCCTCAGGTCCCTGCTGCCTGCGTGAGCCCACTGAGGGCTCATAAGCAGCATTCCCATGGGTTTTAGAGGCATTCTGTACCCAGGGCCGGTTGCTCACAGCTTTGCTAACTCAGCTAGATGCTGATGTGGGTGGTTTTGGCAAGCAGGAGGTCCTGGGCGCTCTCCAGGGCTGCACGCAGGAGACAGGCAGGTTTGGGATCCCAGCTTCTGGAACTGCTCTTTCCACACCTCCAGCTGGCACAGCTTGCCCACTGCCTGCCTGCCCCGCATCCATGGGGCCACTGCCACTCCACAAGTGGCCCATTGGGCCCTTGCACACTGGCTGCTGGGGACAAGCAGCTGCCTCAAGCCTCCATCCCTCCACCTCTTCCTTCCCTCTCCTCATCCACCAGTCACCCCCGTCACATCCAAACCCCCATAGGTGCTTTACAGCACAATCTGTTCATATCATCCATGGGCAAAGGCCCCGCTTTGTTCATTTGGGTTCAGAAGGTGCTTTTCCTGTTTTCCAGGCATGCATCGTGACACTGCCTTTGCTCCCCAAACCCAACGGTGGGGTGGACACCCTCAGGGGTTCTCACCCTTGCAGGCTGCAGATGAGTCTTGGGGTCACCAGGATTGTAAACACAGTGTTACAAAGCAAACACCAAACCTGGGGCCCTGACCTCAGCTCCCTGGTCTCAGGCCGGGGTCCCTGCCCCAGGGGTGATGGGGAGTTAATAGGGGAAACTGCAGAATCATGGAATCAATGGGGTTGGAAAAGACCTTCAAGATCACCAGGGAACTGCCCAGCACTGCCATGGCCACCACTGACCCATGGCACTGAGGCCTCGTCTCCACGGTGTGTGAGCACTTGCAGGGATGATGACTCCAGCCCTGCCCTGTTCCAATGCCTGAGCACCCTCTGGGAAGGAATTGCTCCTCAGCTCCATCTAAACCTGCCCTGGTGCAGCTGAGGCCGTTTCCTCTTGTCCCATCCCTCATTCCTTGGGAGCAGAGCATGGCCCCACCTCACTACAACCTCCCTTCAGGCAGCTATAGGGAGCGATCAGGTACCCCCCGGCCCTTCTCAGATTTTGGCTAATCGCCCATAGAGGAGCTGATCCTGTCCCTGGGACTTGGGACCAGGCTGGGGCAGTGGTACCCAAGGCCCAAAGCCTGTCTCCCTTGCCCTGGAGCATCTTTGTGCCTGTCCCCTGTCTCTTTCAGCTACAGTGATGCAGCCTGGGATGCTTCACAGTTTGGGATGTCTGAAAGACTTGCCTTAGACCATGTCTGTCATGGTTTAACCATGATGTAGTAAAAGCAAGAAACACAATTACTGGTTTGTGCTTATCAGTGTATCACAAACTGTAAAAATAAGGATGTGCAAACTAGGGGCCCATGCCCCTGTTCCCTTCAATGACTCTATTAAGGCAATTTATTTACCCAGAATGTTTTATTGCTGACCTACTCCCTCAGAAAATAAATCTTTCTACAGAAATTGAGACTCATTATCCTGTCCTTTAGGTGCAGTTCTTTCTCAAGGAAAGCTGAATTTGTTGTTACTATTTATAAGTGATGCAGCTACAATTCTTTCTTACATGAACCATGTGTCTTTTAGTCAGGAACAGGCTGTTGTCTGATCTGAAACCAGTCCTTACAAGAAGCTGTTTGATGTGTTCAGGAATTGTTTCTCTGAAACTGGTTTCTGCTGTGGCACTTGGCCAGTTGCCTTCATGTAGCTGATGTTAACTAGTTATATCTAGTAACTCTGTAATTAGGTTTAGTTATCTGATTGATAGTCCCTGCCATTATGCCTGTAACATCCTTTTCCTGATCTGAAAGCTGAGCTATAATCCTACCATCATAGAAGTGCAAGGAATTTACACCCACTCAAGTTCCTCTTTGTTCGTAACATCTCTCTTTAGATCCTGAGAAATGTTTTACTTCTCACTGACTGCCACTATTCTACTTAACCAAATGGGCATATAACCAGAAAAGCTTTATTTGGACTTGTAAAGGTATTCAGTGTTTATTGATAAAGTGAAAGCATTGAAGGGAAAGTCCGTAATTTAACATCTAAATAAGTCATGGTATGTGTCCTTCCTGCTTTCTACAAAAACAATAATCTTAACAAGATGAACACAGAAGAGGAAATTAATATGTTCTTTATTTTTTTCCTTTTAATAGTGCTCTTATTTCTCTTCTCTCTTCTTTTATGGCATCTCCAGCAGCGCATCGTTAGAAGGAACATAAATGAATAAACGGGTGGGTGAAATGTTTTAAGGAAAGCCTTGAAGCATGCTGAAGGCTGAAGACTGTGTCCCAGAGGACACGGGCTGAAAGCGCAAACCATTCAATATTCTCCAAACATTAGGAATGCAGCTCTCTAGCTGTGAAGGGAAGGTGAGCCTTAGGAAGGTTATGCAAGGTTGGTCACTCCCCACTATCTGAGCACTTTTCCTGGACTGCATTCCTTCACGTTATGAACTTTGGTTACACAACCCAAAGCCCCGTCATCTGTCTTGTTTCAGGCAATATTGCCATAGAAGTTAATGGGAAGTATTGGTAGTAAATCCTTTATTGTTAATAATAACTAACTTAAAGCACAATTGCCTGAGGGCTGATGTATACAAGCAAAGATTGAAAATGCCTCACAGCCTTGCTGTAATTCAGTGCAAGCCCCTGGAATTTCAGCAGGCAGAGACTTGCTCTGGTTTCTTTTGTTTGCATCCCAGAGAGTGAATCCCTTGATCCTGGCTTCTTACTGTCCTGCAGGTCTGATCTTCGCAGCTTCTATACTAAAGGAGGTTGTTAGTTCTCAACAAGAGGGAACATGCATTCATTCAAGGTCTTGCTGCTAAGCTGTATGTTTATTAAAAGTGTGTGAAAGAGGGATGAGATTCTGAGTCCAGATATGCAAGATATATTCTTCAAGAGCTGTTCCCTAACAAATCAGTCCCATCTGAGTCACTGGAATTTTTTATGTACCACTGGCTACATTGGAATAATTGCCCTCTTCCTAAACCTTTAAAATCCTGAAAAAGGACCCAAATCATAACATTTCCAGCTCAAATAAGCATGATGTCTGACAAACTGCTAATCGACAGAGATATGTCCTGGGGACGTACAATTCCCCAGCATTCTTATTAAATGCATTGCAGATACGTAACTAGGTGTCACCATAATTTCATTCCCTTGTCAGTCTGGGGAGCTTCTGGTGGTGCTGGGATATAGCATGGTGTGAATTCCTTCACCCCTTTACTCTTAAAACTACAGTAACTGTGACACCCAAGCTCAGGCTTCCAGATACACAATAAATGTGCTCATCTGGAATAGCTGTAGGTATTTTTATAAGATTCCTGCATAGCCCATACTGGGGAAATGGCACAGAAGTTTTTCCATGTATTTCTGGAGATCATGAAGCCATTTGGCAGGGAAGATACTAATAATCCGTAGTTATAAATGTTGAGGCTCACAAAATGCTTTAGGAAAAGTCAGTAAGAGGAAGCAGACCAGAGCACTTTCTGGGTGATCTCTTTATCCCCAACACTGCTGCCTTTTAGGTTTATGGCATTTTTCCACCATTGAGAAGATTGGGAACAGGGTAAAATATGTCCAGAGCAGCCTGTGTTCAGAGAGGTGATATTCATGTACAAAAGCTGGAAGGCATTAAACTCTTGTGCTGAGAGTTTTATTCAGGATTAAACTGGCCTTACTTTAGCTTAATGCAGTACAAGTGAAGGTGTATTAACTTCATACCACTATTTGATTTATCTGAACTTTGCCATGTGCCATGGTGTAGGAAAGGCTTAAATGACCTTGTAGACCAAAGCCCTTCATGTTTTCATGCCATACACAGTAAGAAATGTGTTTTTTCCCTTTTTTTCCCAGGTGACTGATAGGAAAATAGAGCTGTAGGCTGGGAGCCGGCCAGAGACACCAGCTGCCAGTGCTTGGACTCCAGCAGCTGACAACAGAGCACAGACTCCACTGACATAGCAAAGGGTATGTCAATGAACATTAGCAAATAGGACTAAGTCCTGATTCACAAAATGCATGAATTGGGATGAGCATGCAGAAAGCATCCCAGCCCTTATTCACAGCCCGCACCCATATGAGGCTTCCGGCATGGAATTCAGTGTCGCTGCTCAGAGGCAGTGACAGTGCTAAAGCAAAAGTGAGCAGGTGGTGCAGGGGGGGCTGCTGGTACAGAAATAATTCAAGCATAAGGAGCTAGTGGAGTGCATGGTCTGGAAGGAGCACCAAATCCAACACTCCTTCCTGTGCTGGGTATTTGTATAGCACAGTCTTCTTAGGGGAGTGCAAGGAGGAGAGACCCCTTTTTGGGGCTGCCACAGGATTGGGATAGTTTCATACCTCAGGCATCAGGAGGTGGCATGGAAAGGAAGCCAGAGGAAGGAAGGAATGACAGAACTCACTCCCACAACCTTTTTTCCATTATAAAGGGAAAAACACTTTTATGAAATCTTACTTCCTGGGGTCTGTTTCTGTTGCTGAAGGTGTCATGTCATAATACAGGGAGCTGGAGTTGCAAGCAAGCAAGGGTTTACTGGCCAGTTGGGAATGCCCAACTTTTCTGATTGCCTTTGGTGACTGCCTGGAGCTGCCTGGTACCTGCCTCACCATGAGCAGCCTGTTACCAGACACCTCCGAGTGAGCTGAAGGACTGCCTGGACCTCATCAGTTCATCAATAACACTTTTCAGTCCTTAGAGAATGAATCCATTTCAGCCACGAGGCACAGCAAATGCAACATGGAGTAAGTTTCCTATAAAAATAACAAGGCTGTTTACGGTCCCTCTTTTCAGTAAGTCTGACAGTACAAATACTCTCATCTACTTCAACAAGTGTTGAATCAAACTGTTGGGTCACTCACCACGTGCAGACTTTGTCCTGTTTGCCTGTAAAATGAAGATACTTTTTTTTTTTTATATATATACTAGAGGAGTAATGAGAAGCAATTACTTATTAAAAGCATTCCATAAATCCAGCTCCTTTTAAAGGACACAATGACTCCACTAGAGCTGGGTCTGCACCCTGTGGGCAAACACTGCACCCTTTCACCAGGGCTCTGCCAGGACAAGCTTCCTTTGTGGCTGCTGCTCTCCCAGCAGAGCAGTGGAGTTTATGCTCATGCCTGGGGGAAGATGAGGCAGGTCATTACAAGGCACTTGCACACCAAAATATCCACCAGTATAGCTATTTCAGGGTTTATTTTTTACATTGCAGTGTCTGTGGATCAGGCAGCTTTCATCCAAGGATCTCTTAGAAAACCCTTGGGAACCGTAAGTCTCATGATGCTATTTGCAGGCCTAGAAATGCTGCTTATCTTCTCTGATCAGCACAATTCCTTGCATGAATTCCAGCCCTGTATCCAAGGCAATCTCATTATTTGCTGTACATGCTCAATCTGCTTGCTAATTTCCTCTTCCTTGTCACAAGGGAGGAACTTTCCTGTGCTCCACAGGCATGCCTGTATTGGGGAGATTAAAGAAAGCAAGCAAGGCACATAAAGAATGTCACCCACTTGCAGCGGTGGCAGCCTGAATGAGGAGCACGGTTTAGAGACAGATGTTCCTTCCAATTCAATTGTCTGCCTTGCTGATTCTGGAGAGTTCAGTGCTCCTGAAGAGCCTGAGATGGGGAATCTTGTGAAGCAGAAGGCTGGCTGCATCCAGGAGCTGGCACGCTGCAAGCAGCCGCTCTGCGCATTCTGACATGGATGCAGCATTAATCTGCCTTGGCCTCCAGCACCGTTGGCTGACTCTATCCTGGAATTAATTTGGCTAATGTAAGACATGATGGAAAGCCACGTCTGCAATCTCTTTGCTAGGCAAGACTGGACAGAGACTGATAGCACTGTCTGTGGCTGGATAAGTGAGCTGGTAGCAGAGCTCCACTGAAGGGATATTGCTGAGAGTGTGGCTCCAGCTGTCCAGGGGTGAGAGATGATACATTTAACACCTTCTGGCTTTTGTAGCTGTAAGCATGGGTCAAGGGGAGCCAAGCAGAGAAGGAAGAGAAGGAATCGATGGGGTATGGGGAGCCTGAGCAGAGAAGGAAGAGGAGGAGTTGCCTTTTGAGTCAAGTCCTGGCTCTACAACTGCTGTGCAAATGGCATGGGTAGAAGGTTTGTTTTCTGAGGGCACCTTCCAAATAGCAGGCTCAAAATAATTTGGTTTAATGAAGGGGATGATCTCCAGCACAGGAAGCCTATTTGGAGTCGTGGTTTCAAGCTGGTAGCTACAGACTAATGTGTGACCACTAAGTATTCCAAATTAGCTAACAAACAGCTGTTCTATTTGATTTGCTTTTGGTCCTAACCAGCCCCGGTCTGAATTAAACAAGAGCCCAATGATGAAAAGAACTGATTTGACTCAGTTCAACTCCCTGGATGGAGACTAGAAACAAGGCCAATGCTTCTTAAGGGCCCCATCCCCAAACCCCGGGTGCACCTGACCCTTTGCAGCACCTCTTTGGGGAGTAAGAAAGGAGAGGGATAGGAAGCATCCAGGAAGTAGCGAGAGGTCAGATGGATATGGTAATGATGGGAGTCAAGGCAGCACCAGCTGAGCAAAGGCAAGGCCCCCCAGGAGAAACAGAGGACAAATCTGCCCAACAGGTTCCCCCAAAAGTGGCATCCAGCTTGGGAAGTAGAAGAGTGTGGGACAGGCAAGATGACATGGGAGGGAGATCACTGTGCATCCATGTTGTATCTCAATCAGCAGGAAAGGATTTTCTACCCCTTTACCACTACTCTGTGAGATGCAAGGTCCACAATGGGTGAGCAGCTGCCTTTCCCGCCCCAACACTGCTATGCCCACATCCAGCACTGACACATTCAGCAGCACACAGAGAATTAGAGGGGGGAAAACCTATTGGTTCATGGATGTAAGTCACATCAACACAGCACTGCTCAAACTGCCCCAGAAGGAGGTTTTACGTGTAGGCAAGCTAACTGCTGAAAATAACCCTGAACCTAGCCTGGCTGCTACGCTGTGCCATGGGAACAATGTTGTGCATATGATCAGATTCAGCAGGACACAAGCAGCCTATGGGTCTTTTTACATTTGGCTTGAAAAGGCTGAAAATAGCACCTGAAACCATATTCCTTTTCTGTATTGCCATCTCCTCAGCCTGTTCCTATTCACTGGCACTTTTACATGCAAAGCAGGATTTGGGATTGGAGGCCTGGCAATTAGACTCCAACCTGGCAGCTGCGAGTGGAACAGCTGGAGGTGTTAT
This sequence comes from Forpus xanthops, assembly GCA_032466535.1. Classification (NCBI taxonomy): domain Eukaryota; kingdom Metazoa; phylum Chordata; class Aves; order Psittaciformes; family Psittacidae; genus Forpus; species Forpus xanthops. The sequence continues at coordinate 18,325 of JASSUY010030453.1, read as the reverse complement.
TATTATGGGATATTAATTGACTCCATGAAAAACCCTGAGCCCAGCAAACAGAGAGCCCAGGGAGCCGCAGTGCACAGCCACATGACAGGGGCTTAGCGACAGAAACAGATAAAATAAAGGAGAGAGCCCAGTCTCCTAAAGCCGATTAGTTATAGCAATTTCTCCAAAGCTAAATATAGGAAATAAAAAGAATCCTCCCCCATCTTCATCTCCGCTGGCAGAGATGAGAAAGCACAAGGAAGGAGATAGAAATTTCATTTTTCACTTAACCCCCTCGTGGGTTGCACAGAGAAACTGCTGCTGTAGTGATGCTCCCAGTGCTTAAACACAGATTCCCCTGGTGGCTAACCCTTTCCTGGCACTAACAAGTGCAGCTGCAGTTGCTCCAGCCACAAAGTCTCTGGGCAGTATCACTGTGCTGGGCAAGCTCCCAGGGCCAGCCCAGTGCCTGGGCAGGGCTGGGCCAGAGTGGTCCCCAGCACCTCTCTTCTAGGCACAGAGGGGTGAGCTGGCAAAGCCCCCCCTTTCCCAAACTGCCTCTCTTCTAAGGGGATGAACCACCCACACTGCCCCAAAACAAAGCAGGAGAGAGCCAAAACTGCCTCCAGTTCTCCTTCCTCCCTGCAGCTAGAGACAGACAAGGCTTGGGGACAGACAGCCACCAGAGACCAGAGTAAGAAAAAGCTCAGGGTGCTGGTGGCAGGAGGAAATGGACCCAGACCACTGCCTCAGCAAAACCTCCTGCCCATCTCCTTAGACCTCAGGCAAATAAATCACAGGCAGCTCCAGCAGAGATGCTGAGAAGCTGGGAAACCAGCAGAGTGTTTCAGATGTATGGGAAATTAATTTAGCCTCTGTCTGGATGCTGACAGCCCATAGTGCTGGCTCAGGGGTGGCCTCTGTTCAGGCCTTAGGCTTAATTTCTGGAACTAAATTAGCGGAGGTGAAGCACAGCCTGCATCACTGCATCTAGGTAGCGCCTGTGCTGGTGGCCATGGCACAGGAAGAGACAGCAGGAAGGCTGCTGCTGCTTTGAATCAGTCTTGCCAATATCTTGCCAAAACTCAGCCCAAGAAACCCTTTCCATGGCAGTCCTTGTCAGCAGGCAGGCCAGCTCTGTGTTCCACAGCTCCAGCATGGGGATTTCTTCCAAAACATGTGGGTTTGTCTGCTGCTATGTGGCCTGTTCCCAGGAAGGTCCCCACAGGAGCATCAGCTTCATGCAGAGAAAAAGGTGCCAGGGGGACAGGGAAAGCCCCAGAACAGGGTTCCCATGGGAAAGGCAGGGCTGGGTACCCAACTACAGGAACACATCACCTTTCCCCTCACCCATTAATTCAGCCACACCAGGCATTTGTTCCATGTCTGATGACTGTAGCTGCAGGCTTGCATAGGTCCCATGTCAGCTGCAGGGTCCTCCTATGATACCTTTAACCAGGGCAGGGGGCCTGCAAACATGCTGCCATGGGGAGGAATTCAGTGTCTGCTGCGTGACCCTGCTCAGCCTTGGGGAGATACATGTTGCTCGTGCATCCACAGGTCTGGCAGCACCACAACTCCCCAGGCTTTTTTCCCTAGTAAGCCTCAGTATATGCCATCTGTGTTACCATCACACTTCTCCATAAGATCCAAAGTTGTGGATAGACAATGCTCTGGGGACAGAAGGGAAGGAAGCTTCTTTGAGAGGGTGTCAGAACCACAGGTGACCTTGGTGGAGAACAGAGAGCTGCAGGCAGCCCCTGGCCTTGCAGAAGTCTTTGGCCTCCACAGAGTGACAATTTCCTTCCCAGCTGCTCTATCCCACACAGCCTGTGGGACGACTGTGCAGCTCATGATGCGACGTGATTAGCAAACAGATGATGCATTTGCACCAGGAAGAGGGAAAAAAAGAGAGGAGAAGAAGAGCAAGGCAAGAAAACAAACCACATTTGGGGATAGAAGCAGGCAGCAGTGAGCTCTTTAAAAACCTGCTGAGGAAAGCACTTGCACAGCACATGGTTTGGGCAGATCAATGAAGCTGCAAAGTGGCCTGCTCCTGGCAGGCACACAAATCCACTTTCTAATGAAATTTACAGCAAGCAGAATCTAGGTCACTACTCGGAAGCATTCAGTTTATTCCAGGCAGCTTTTTAAATATTGAAGAAATAGCTGTCAAATGAAGCCCTGCTTGAAGCCATGGCAGGTTTCTCAGCTACAGCTTAAAAAAACACAATTTTTAAGCTTTCTTTGATTGCCCCCTGCCTTCATCATCATAGCACAGTGATTGAAATCAACCCCTGCCATGGGGGGAATGAAGGGCCCAAGTGATGCTCAGGCTGAACCCATCCCAATCTCGTCCCTTCCCATGGCTGGGGCAGTGAGACCCTCTGGCTGTCCCTTCAGCAGGAAACGCAGGACTATCTACTGCTGAAGGAAAACCAGTATTACAGCAAGACCTAGAATCAGCTCCCATGGGGGCAGCTAAGGGCAGCCTCTTGGCAGAGGTGAACCTTCAGCGAAGGCTGGGGGCTGCTGAGTGGATCTGGGCTGGACCAATGGTCACAAGCACTATTCCCAGAGGCCACGCTTTAAGAGAGCTGCTGAAGCCTCTTTAACAGTCAGAGAGGGAGGAAAGGTGGGGAGCAGGCAGCCCTCCAGCTGTTCCTTGCAGAAGCAGCCCCAGCCCCATGCTTTCAATTCCTGTACAAAGCAGAGCAGGAACACAGACATTTCCTCTTCTGACAATGCAAAGTCCAACGCTCTGCGAAACACGCTGACAGCATTAACCAATCCCTGTCTAAACTCAAGGTCCAGCCTGGCAGGCACAAACCTCAAAGCATTTCCAGCCCAAGGACAGCAAAGGAGAGGAGACAATGTGGTGATTGCAAAGCACAGCCAGGTATGTGGCTGCACAGTGCTGGGTCCTGGTTGGCTGCTGAGGACGGATGCAGAGGAGAAGCAATGTGGCCTCACACCTACAGGGGCTGAGGGCTCAGTGAGAAGCCACCTCCACAGCAAGGCTCTTGCTGGGACATGCTGGGGAGGTCAAAGCACTTTTCCCCTTTGCTCACAAACTCCTCCTACATTGGCATCTCCCCTGCCCACACCGGACCTGCTCCCCTTCTGTCGGGTCTGGCTTTTTCCTCCCAGCCCAGCTCCAGCGCTCAGGGTTTGTCCTGTCTGCACTGAGGTAAAACATGGGTGCATATGCAAACACCTCCACTTCCTTCCTCGTTTTTCACTTGCACACATAAACATCCATTTCATGCTCAGCTGATGGAGGATTTGCTTGGCTGGATTACAGCCCTGGCTGCTGCTCTCCTGCTGGCTTTGCATCAGGATCTAGCACCAGAGGCGACAGTTGGTCTCTGACCTCCCTTCCATCATCCCTCCTGGCCTTGGCTGAGCACAGGATGCTTGTGCTGGGCACCAGCATAGAACCACCTGCTACAGCTCAGCTTTGACCCTGGCTCTGCTCAGCCCTCGGGCTGCAAGCAGTGTGTGTGTGTTTGCTCTTGAGTTAACTCACATGCTGCCCATTCAGCAAGGTCACAGTCTGCAGCAACACCCTTGGCTGGAGAACCTCACAGGAGGGCTCAGGGCACTGGGATTTCAGTCCATCCCATGGCCAGGGAATGGCACTTCCCATCCTCTGCTCCCAGACATCTTCAAGGTTTCATGCTCCGCACCCCTCTCTGCTGCCGCAGCCACCACGTCCTTTTCCCCCTCAGTCCCAAGGGGCTGCTGTCTCACTTAGGGAACAGAGCACATACTTTAAATGAAGAACACTGTGCACAGACCAGTGAAAAGCCAGGGGAGAGCACAAAACAGATCTCAGCACAACCAAAGGAGCTCCACAGAGCTGCAGGGTTTACTTCCCCATCTCTTTTATGATCTCTTGGCCAGTCCCAGGTTTTCTATTCCACAAGAAATTCCAACACCAAAAAAACTCAAATCAGGCCAAATTCAGAGGGTTTGGGGTTGCTTTTCTTTTTTTCTTGGTTTTGTTTGCTTTGTTTTTTTTGGCTTTTTTTCAGAAGTTTTAGAGGAAGAAGGTGGAATTGTAGAGCGCTGCATTTGGAATCAAGGACTGTAGGAAGGAATGCTCACAGCATCATGATGCCCCAACCTTCCTGTATCCAGGCAGCATCTTCTAGCTTGGAGACTCAACAGGAGGTGGCCAGACTGGAGCTCTGTGGTCAGGATTCATTTCTTAGGAGGAGAACCCTCATCCCATCAATAAAAGCATCCAACCTCCCCTTAAACTCTGCCTGGAAGAGAGAATAATTATTCAGCCTGGAGGATGAATTTGATGTGGAAAATGAGGGGAGGAGGCTGGCTCTGGCTTGCTCTCCATGCCTTCAGCTGGCTGGTGAGGACAGAATGGTTCACTTCTAATTCAAACTGGGCCTCTGGATCTGAAGACATTTCCATGACAGCATTTGGATGGCACAGAGGACCTGCAATGTCTGCTCCAGCCAAGCAAAAGCCATCAGCCTTGCACTCGGTTTTCCCAGAGAAGCCCAGCAGCCCACACCAGCTCCTATTAAACTGATTTTCCTCCTTTTCCACTTAGCAGATCCTGATTAGTCTGAAAAGATGATGAATGTGGCTGGCCTGGCCCAGCAGGTTATACAGACTTTATCAAGCACAAACCTTACCAGGCTGTGCTGGTGGGTGGCAGAGCTGTGTGTGGCACTGTCCATTAACACTGGTGTCTGCAAGCACAGCAGAGAGGGCACTTGCTGCTTTACTGCACCTGCAACCAGGGGTCCCCAGTGGAAAGGCTTTTTCTTTAATTTTCCTTTTATTCTGTTATGGAAGAAGTTATTATAGAGAATTATCTGCCTGGTCCATGAGTCCTGACCTGAAGCTTTACTTCTCTTGAAAGGCATTGAGCATTCAAACAGGCTGAAAAGGCAAGCCATTCCCCATGGATGCTACCATGCCACAGCTGACTCTCGCATGCCATGGGCTAGAACACTTTCCTGCCAGGAGAAGCAATCAGCTGCATGTCAGAGAGGACAGCATTTCCCAAACCCCGGGTACCCTGATCCTGCGTTCAGTACACATAAACCCATTTCTGTGATGAAGCTGCATCGCTGCGGAGCTGCTGCCCTGGGGAGTAATTCTGGCAGAGCACAGGGCTGATTTCACCTTCAGTACCGAGAGCTCCAGACCCTTGAGTCCAACATGATTCTCCCTTGCAGAAAGAACTACTGAGAACTCATTAAAAAGCCCACTTGTGTGGCTTGAAGCGGAAGATTGCTAGCAGTGTCTGTGCTCAGTGCCCTGGGTTTCTCTTGCAGGATGGATCTCACTCTCCCCACAAAACACAATGGGCAGAACTTTTCCAAAAAAGCCACGGGTGTGCCGAGCATGAGCTCACCAGTCAGCAGTGGAGGAACTAAGCTGGACACAAGCAGCAGGCTTGGACAAACAGAGCCTGGAGCTGCCTGACCCACAGAGCTGATGTAAGGGCTTGATGCTGTCAAAAGGCAGAGGTCCTGCTCACCCAGCACCAACAGAGACCTTCAGTGATCCTTAATCTTTAGCTCCCTGATACAGCAACAATCAATTGCTTTTATGCCAGTGAGTGAGCTGCATCAACTCTCTGTGAGAACAGCCAGCCTGAGCTGGGCATGGTATGTGCTGCAGCTCCCTTCCACTGGAGCAGCCCCTGTTCCCATATCCTGGTGCATCCAGAGAAACTGTGTTAGGACACAGGGTGAGATGAGCAGAGAAATCCCATGTGCTGGGAAACAGGGACACAAGCGCAAGGTAAGAGCAGATGGGAGCTGAGCTGCCTGGGGCTGGAAGAACAAGACAGGTGCTGCAGAAGGGCAATCCACCCAGCCATGCAAAGGATTAGAGCTGCTCCCATGCATTTGGAGGTTGACAGAGCTGGAGAGAACCTGTGGCCTCACAGGGCTCTGTGGTGTGGGGAGGGAAGGCACTGCCCTGCTCCAGGGCAGAATAACACAGCTCCTGAAGGGCCACCAAGGCTGCGACCTGCCAAAGAGCAACCTCCCCTCAGCAAGCAAAGCCTTGCTCCAACAAAGCACGCTTCCTCTCGGCCCGCAGGGAGCAGGTCCAAGCAGATAACTCATGGCTTGGAGGGCTCATGTACTCCCGAGGTGAGCTATTCTTACTGTGTAAGAAGGAACGGCTCTGGCACAAACAAGCGCATGGCTCGACCTTATCGCAGGGCACTGGGTGTAAGTGGTGGACGAGGCTCCTCCAAACAATTACTCATGCTTGGAGAGGTTTGCAACACCACGGAGCCACAATGGTGGCCAAAGCACTTGGAGTACAACCTCCTCCACAGCTGGGGGGGAAATAAATGGTGTATGCTTGGAGAGCTGGGCCAATGCACTAGTTCAGGGCCAGACCGTGTATGGGTGTGGGTTATGCATGGACACCCACCAGCACCCTCAGCACTGCTCCTTGGTCCCTCTGCAGCACATGCAGGGTTTGCAGCTGCTCCCACATTGCCCAGTACCAACCTGCTGGGGATGCAAGACCTCACACTGACAGAAAAGCTGTTTGCCTTTGTCCAGCTTCACATAGGCAAGAGATAGCAGTGAGGGAAAGGGGGATAAGCACCATGCTGACCACAGAGTTTAAAACTATTCCCCTTCTGGGAGAGCCTGGAGCTAACCACAGTGGGGATTAATTTTGCCCAGTTAGTGAGCAAACCAAGTAAACCAGCACAGGCTCCAAAGCATGCATTCCATACCAACACTGACTGGGGTGTTCATCTCCTCTGGCTTGGCACAAAATTCCCTGTTGCTGTTTAAGAGGCTCTCAGCAGCTTCCAGTTGTAGGAAAACCAAATGGGCAACTGAAAAGCAAACATGGGCACAAAAATCTTGCTAAGGCTACAAGAGGCTCTGGAATAAGCAAGTGTGGACAGGGGATGCATCATGCTGCTGCAGACAGGCACAAGCCACTTTCACAATGCAATCTGGGTCACTCCAGCTGATAAACAAGAACCTTAAGCATGATTTGCAAGTTACACAGCCCCAAATATCCAGCTGACCCACTTGTAGGTGCTTTGTGCTTTCCTCAAACGAAGGTTCTTTACAATCTCTAATCCACTTTGTGTGTGGGTTAAGCAGAAACCTCAGTACGTCAAGCTGATGGAGGCTGAGTCCTGCTTGTACCTGTCAGCCCGAGGAGACTTTTACTGTAACAGTACTTCTAGTGCAAGTAATGACTTCAGCTATGGACTGTTTTCACACCAAGACCCCAGGAGAGGCACCAGGATGGGCTGGGGACCACTATGGCAATCATGTGCATATGACTGTATCCAGATACAATATCCCCCAGGAGAAGCTGGGGAAAAGCTCATTTTTCTTAAAGGCAAACAGAGGCCTGCTCCTTGCTGACCCATTCTGAACTAAGGCCTCTTGAGAGAACATTATTATTTCTGCAGAAGCCACAAGGTCAAAAAGATGTAGGATTTCCTTGGAAACAAAGCAAAGGCACTAAAGGCGTCATGGGTGTCCTTCCCATGGGAACCCCCTTACCTTACCTTCAGCCCCATGAGCACCACCCCATTTCAGCTGCCTTCCCATCGCTCTCCAGGCAGTCTCCACCCCAACACTGCCCCAGTAACAGACACCATCCTTCAGGCAAGAACTGCTCCCCTCTGATGTAAAAACCAAGCTTCAGAAAATCCAGACCCTACCTGGTACCAGCAGCCCAAGAGGAGCCTACACTCCTCCACATCTCAAGCTGCGGCAATCTCATACTCACAGAGTTGCCCATCTCTCCCTTGGGTTCCTCTTCCCAAGCACTGTGAGTGCTGGAGCAAAGCCAGCATCGCTGGGATGTATTCTGCTCAGGAATTCATTCTTAATGGGACACTCAGAGGCAAAATTTTGTGAGGAAGAAGTCCTGTACTTGGCCAAGAAGCCACCTTGGCTGAGCAGCTTCTGTTGTACTTTTAAGAGGGCTAAGCACAGGGAACACACAAACCAAACAAGCAGCACGAGTTCACCACATTTCATACCATGCTGGCCCTGAGGCTCAGTCTTAAGAGAGCTGTAGATGGTATGGAAATTCCCTTTACCTGAGAAAGGAATCTGGGAGCTTTTTACAGTGCAAGTGAGAAACTACTGCTTGCTGTTAGCAAGGGTACATTTTACCATTCAGGTAAAAGGAAAAGGAAATTTACATGTGCAAGTGAACCCTCCATGCAACCTCTTCCAGGTACCCCGATGGAGGTGGGTACTAACTGTATCAAACCTGCCTCTCTGGGCACACACACATGGAGCAATTCCTGGCTGCATGCAGGGCAAGCTGATGGTTGTGTAATGCACAAGTCGGGCTTCTGCCAAGGTACGGAGCAGGATCTTCAGCAGGAACCTAATCCCACCACAGTCTCACTGCCCGCACATCCAATTGAGTCCGAGGAAAACCATTCCATGGAGCTCCACACCCTCTAGCGGACATTTGAGCTCAGTACACTGAGGAGGTGCTCTCGGGCTCTCCAGCACTGCTGAACTAAAGAGTGAACTGTCCCTCCAGCTCCCCCGAGCACATCCAGCCAGCACTGCACACCCTCAGCGTGTCTGCCCCAGGCACACATCACAAGTGTCAGTGCAGTAGCTTTACACACCCGCTTGCCTGGATTCACACTTGCAGCACGTTAAAAATGTTTCTGCTTTGTTCACACACAATAGCAAGTATTACATCTTAAGAAGTCAACTTTTGAGAACTGGATTTTATTAATTCTTACCATCTAGCTAAGCAAAATGACTTTCTATTACCTAAGAAGACCACATAGCTGTAATCAGACTGCAAGAGCAGCACTCTCCCCATCCTGCAGAATGGATCTTCTGGTCCAGCCACCTGAAAAGAAACAACCACGGTGTTCAGACACAGCAAATACACTGCAGGGAAGCTGGACATGGGTACTAGAGGTGCTCAGTGTGGACACAAGGGAGTCAGATCCCACCAGGTCCAGAGGGCCCAAAGCAAGCAACAGTGCTTCATTTCTGCTGAGGAGGCACAGTATGAAAAGCGTTCCTTCAAACCCAGACTTCATGCTGTTGTGGTTACCCTGGCACCATCAGCAGGGTGAAACATCACTTGGAAAATATTCACCACCTGATGAACAGGAGGAGTGACACAAAGAATTAACAGTGAGCTCCTTAAACCATCAGGATCCCAAATTAACACCCCATTAAACTTATCAGGGAGTTTAATTCCACACATCTGGTTAAAACAGCATGAAACTGGACAGTAATAGCATATGAGAGCTCCCAAGACAGACATATCAATCACATCCTTCTGGCTCAGGTGCTGCTGGTATGCAGTGCTCCTCCCTGGTTTCAAGATCCCATTGGAAACACAACATCTGGCAACTTCTGCACAGCCACTGTGCATGCTATGGTCTGTACAGCACAGCAGAACTCTCCCACAAAACAAAGCCACTAAGGCGGGGAGGGAAAGGGGGCAGAAAAGTTGGTTTTCCCTCCCCAAAACTACACAGCCCTTCCTCTCCCCCCCAACCTTTCCCTAAATTCATAAATCCTAGGTTACTTAGTTGTCTCTCCTCAGCTTGTTCTCACTGCTTTTACTGGGTTAACTTTGCTCACATATGGGTCAAGGTGAGAAAAGGAAAAGCTTTGCTGGGACTGGGAGCAGGGAGGGTCTCCCATGGAAATATTAATTCATTTTATCCCAAACTGCACCAAGAGGTCTCAGAGATCACTGACACATCAGCTGCAGCCACACACAACACAGTCTGATGGCAAAGCTGGGTTAAGAAGCACCTTCCTCCTTCCACTGTTTGTATAGGAGCAATCATCTGAGGCGACTTCGCTGAGCCAAATCACCCAAACACCAACAACAAGCAGGCAAAATGCTTTTTGGGTTTGGGTTTTTGTTTGGCAAAGCGTTTTTGCCAGCAGCCAGGATCACAGCACACCTCTTGCCCACTCCCCTTCCTGTGTGCTTTTGAGCTGTGAGCCCAGCTGAACAAGAAAAACCAAACAGTAAAGAAAACTACAGATGCACAAAAGAGCATAGAACAACCTCCAACAAAGCCATACGATTTGCTTGACTAAAGAAACCACATTAGCAATCTGTACATTGTGGGGTGATAAAGTTTTGAAACTGAAGTAATACCTTTATCATATAATAAATAAATAAAGGTACATACCTTTATTACATGCATCAGGTGGAAAACGTATGAGCAACACACCTAAGTTCTGGCTTTCACACCTGTGAAACTCACCTGCAAAAGAAGCACAGGATCAGTTTCATTGTTCCAGGATACTTCAAGGGAATGTTCAACACGCACAAAACCACCCGGCTGTAAAGCTGCTGGTCCCTGCGCTGGGATCTGTTGTCTGCAGTATCATACATGACCATCAAAACGCTGCATGAATGCTCACACCTGTTACTGCAGAGGAGGGACCCCACCGGGAGCCCACCTGGGAGCTGATCTCGGGCACAGGGCCAGGCTGGCTGGTATGAGGAGGGCCCCGCTGGCCCCACTGCCCAGCAGCCGTCCCCCAGCCCTGGCACACCCCTCCTGCCTCCCCACCACCGCCCTCCCGGGGCTCTCTCTCACCTCAGGGATGGAAGCCCTCAGGGCTACGACCTCTCCGGGGCTGAGGAAGTCCTGCGGAGAGTCACAGCAAACACAGCGCCGCTCTGAGCCCCCATGAGACACCTCCTCCCTTCCCTGCCCCCCCCCAGCCCTGCACCCCATGGAGGGACCACAACCCGGCCTGTCCCCTCCCTCAGCCTCCCAGCTCCCCCCCAAATGATGACTCCCGCACCTCACCCCATGGCCTGCCCCCCAGCCCTCACTACCCCTCGGCCGCCCTCCAGACCTCCCCATAGCCCGATCCCCCCACATTGCCCCCCGTGTCCCGTATGGTCCCCAGCCTCCCCTGCGCCTCATACGCGCCACCGCCACGAGGCCCCTCACGACCGGAACCAACGAGACCGGAACTGCACCGAGCCTCAGCGCAGCCCATGGAGCCCCGCAACAACTTCCGACCGACCGCGGTCCTCCCGGCGCTGCCTTAAAGGGCCAGCGGCCTCTGCAGACGGCGCTATGGCAACGGCGAGGCCCGAGCCGGTCCCGGGTCCGCGGAGCGGGCACCGGGTTCCCGGGAACCGTGAGACGGCCGGGGGAGGGCCCAGAGCCGGGGCGTGGGACAGGAGACCGGGGAGCACCCAAGGGGTTCGTTTTGTGCTCACCAGAAGGTGAACCCTCCGCACACGGGGGGTCGGCGCCGGCTCTTGGCCCAGGCTGAGGCGACACCAACACATTCAGTCCTGATGGTGGGTTTTAACGTGAGCCAGCTTGTACCCGGGCAGCACCAGTGCGGCAGCGGGGCCAGGGCAGGGACTGTGCCCCGCACTGGGCACGGGTGAGGCCGCACCTCCGATCT
>JASSUY010030452.1:0-76471 GCA_032466535.1 Forpus xanthops | reverse complement strand
CACAGCTCCATGGTGACAGTCACAGCTCCATGGGGATGGTCACAGCTCTATGGGAATGGTCACGGCTCCGTGGGGACAGTCATGGCTCTATGGTGACAGTCAGGGCTCCATGGGGATGGTCACAGCTCTATGGGGATGGTCACGGCTCTATGGGAATGGTCACAGCTCCATGGTGACAGTCACAGCTCCATGGGGATGGTCACAGCTCTATGGGAATGGTCACGGCTCCGTGGGGACGGTCATGGCTCTATGGGGACAGTCACAGCTCTATGGGGATGGTCACATCTATGGGGATGCTCAGAGCTCCATGGGGACAGCCACAGCTCCACAAGGATGTCACTGCTTCCTGGCACCGGCCATGGGAAGCGCTCCTGTCCCCTTGTCCCTCCTGTCTGTGTGTCCCTCCTTCCTGAGGGATGCAAGGGGCCAGGACCTTCGGGGTGGGGGGGAACAGGATGGATGGACACAGACAGGCACTGGGGACATTCGGTGCTGGTCCCCACCTGCTGGGACCCCCAGGATCCCCATGCAAGGCTAAGGGGCTCACAGGTTTCTTCTGGGGGTAAGGGGGGGAGCAAAAGAAACCTCTGTGGGGACCCCCATGCTGAGAACCCACAGTGCCCACCGTGGCTCTGCAGCACCTTCAGTGGGCGGACAGAGCATCTCTGCCTCCCCATTCCTGGGTCTCTCATCCCACATCTTTGCTCCCCTCCTGTTGTCTCCTGCTGTCCCCCCACCCCGGTTGGTGCAGATGGAGTCCTGTGTCAGGAGCTCGATCCTGCTGCCGCTTGGGATGCTCCAAGGGATGTCCCTCAGGATGTTATCACTCAGCAAAGGCCACTTTCTCCAAGGAGGGTCTGGGCAGCTCTGCCCACTCCAATCCCCCCATGTCCAAACCTGGCACTCAGCACCCATTGAACCACCAGGCCAGGGGCACCATGAGCCCCCAAAACCTGAAGCCAGAAGCTTGGCACAAGATTGAGACAGGCGATGCTCACAGGGCACCCAGTGCCTCCCCCCGCTCCAGGGTTTAAACCAGATGCACCTCAGCATTAATTAGTGGGATGAGCCATGCTCCAGCCCTTTCTCATTGCTCCCCCAGATGATGAGGAGCTGTTGCTGCAGCCTGCGGCCATAAAATGCACAGATCCAGCACTGAGGACCCCAATCAGCTCCTGGCATTATGAATCACGCCGGGCCCTGGTGGCTGCACAGGACACAGTCCCTCATGTCCCCCAAAGGGAGGGGTGGCAGGGAAGGCTCCTGGAAGTGCTCGTGGCCCTTGTGGCGCTGGTCTGAAGCCGAGGAGTTCCCCCTGTGCTCTGACCCATGCCTGGTGCAGCCCCATCTGCAGCCAAAGCAGCTTAGAGCTCCGTGGGTGAGGACATATGGGAGGAAAGTGGATTAAGGTTAAAAATCAGCCTTCTCCCCACTAACAGGATTATTGGGTTTTCAGCCCAATCTCAGCGGGCACTGGCATGTGCCCTGCAGCAGGGCCATGGGGACCCAGTGGGAGCAGCCCAGCCCCAGCATTTCTCCATCTCAGCTCATGTTGAGGTTGGAGCTCCAACTGGTACACAGTGGCCTGGCCGATGTTTGCAGTCCCTCCTGCTCCAGGGTCCTGGCTCTGACCCCCCACTGGCACTGCAGCCAAGGGCCAGGCACCACTGGGAGCCAGCCAGCTGCACTCACCCCATGCCAGTGGCAGCTGGGGGAATCAAAGCCTCCATTCATGGTGAGTGTGACATCCTGCTCTCCCGGTGCTGCCGGCACAAATCCTGCCTCCTGCTGATTCATCCCTCTGGATTCTCCCCTCGTTGCACAGGGGCAGCAGCTCTGCCAGCATCCTGGCAGTGGGGGACTCAGGCCACAGCCCCCGATACACAGGGGCCGGGCACAGCCAGAGGGATGGAGCAGAGCATTGGGGGACGTGGAAGGGGGCACTGTGGGGTGGGGGGCTCTGCTCAGGGGCATGGGGCCATCCTCTCACTGCACCCCATGGGCACTGCAGCCCTGGGTTGGAACGGCTCTGCCCTGGGCACTGGGGCTGCTTGGGGGGCGCTGGGTCCCGTGCGAGGCCCCTGCAAACCGAGGGGTCCCGTGCGAGGCCCCTGCACACCGAGGGATCCCGTGTGAGGCCCCTGCACACCGAGGGATCCCGTGTGAGGCCCCTGCACACCGAGGGATCCCGTGCGAGGCCCCTGCACACCGAGGGATCCCGTGCGAGGCCCCTGCACACCGAGGGGTCCCGTGCGAGGCCCCTGCACACCGAGGGGTCCCGGCGCTTCGCACCCCGGGCGCCACGTGCGGCCGTCCCGCGTCTCCGCTCATTAATATTAATGACCCGTTTGCCCGCTGTCGCCCCGCCCCTGCCGCTGATTGGCTGTTCACCGGAAGGCCCCGCCCCTTCCCCGCCTTTTCTCCGCGCCGCCGTCACAACCGAACCTGGCGGCCTCGCCCGGTCCCGCCTCCTCGGCGGGCTGTGATTGGCTGTCCCCGCAGCGCGAGTTCCTATTGGTCGGACTAGCCGCCAGTCGGGCGGTGGGGGGGCGTTGCGCGGCGGCGGTGTCTGAGGCGGCGGTGGCTCCGGTGGCTCCGTTCTTCCGCGCCCCTTCCCCGCCGGACCCGGTGAGGAACCGCCTGCACCTCGGGAGCCGGGGCCGGGGTCAGCGTCTGGCGAGCGGGGCGGGGACGGCGGGCACAGGCCGCGGCCGGGCGGAGCCTCTGGCACGGCCTGGTCCGGTCCGGCCCTGCTTGAGGCCCCTGGCGGAGGGGCACGGAGGGGTTGGTGGGAGCGGGCGAGGGGAGCTCGTGAGGGGACCGTGGGAGGAGCGGGAGGGGTGGTGGGAGCAAGGCGGGGGGATGAGGATGGGGGAGAGGGGCCGGAGGGCCCGGGGGTGTTGGGTGCTCCGAGTGAAAGAAAGGGGAGGTTGAGAGCACCCGGGGCAGAGGCCTAAAGCGGGGCTGCTGTTGGAGGTTGTGGGGCCTGGGGGGGTGCGGAGGTCTGAAGGGTTTTGGGCTGTCTGAGGGGTTCCAGGGAGGATGGAGGGGGGTTCTGGGGGCTGTGGGGGGTGCTGCCCCAGAGGTGGAGGCGTTGGGGGGCTTTGGGGTGTTGGTTGTCCTCTGGGATGCAAGTGGTGAGTTGGGGTCAGGAGGGTGCTGAGGTGCAGCGCTGGGTGAAGGGGGTCCCTGGGTGGGTCAGAGGCTGGGGGCAGTGGGGTGGGGTTAAAGGGCCCTGGGGGTGCTGGAGGTTGTGATAGAGGGGTGAAAGGGTCGGGGTGAGCTGCTGAGAGAGCATCTGATGGGGATCTTGGGGTGCTGGTGAGCTGCGAGGGTGTAGTTTCTGCACGAGGATCAGTGCTGGGAGACACTGTGGGGCAGTGTTTGGGGGTGCACGTAGAGAGGGGCTGTGCAGTATTGTGGTGGGGGCCCCCACAATCTTTGGGTGAGGTATAGCAGGGGGGTGTTGGGGGAAAGGGGCTGTTGTGATGGAGGTGGGGGGAGCAGGGTGTGTGGCTGGAGCTGGAGTGGCAAAGAGCATCTTCACCTTTTGGGTGGATGAGGCAATGAGGGGGCAGTTGGAAATGGTGAGAGACGCAGTTCAGCACCAGCTCTCTTTGGAAGTTGTATGACTTAATGGGGAATGGGTCTAGATCATCTTTCAAGGTATGAAAGGAGGTTGAGAATCTTGTCAGAAGGTCTCATATCATGTAATCTACTTGTGTGTGAGTTAACGGTGGCTTGGTAGAGAGAAGGGGAAAACAGCTGGAGTTGATGGCTGGTAAAGGGTAGTAATGGTAGGTTTACTGTTCTGGGCAGTACTTTGGAGGCATTAGTGAACTGTAGCGCATGGGTTACATAAAGGAGGGGTAGCTGCAGCATCTGGATTTTCTGTGTTGCTGAGGTAGAGCAGAGGAGGTAAGTGGGTGCCACAGACAAAGAGAAAAACCTGTTTCCTTCTCATTCCCAAACAGAGGTGTGCAATTGAAGGGCAGCTGCCGGTGGGTGTCCTGAAGGAGGGGAAGCGTGTGCTGTGTAGGTGAGCAGGGATTGGAACCACTGTGCATGGTTCGGGAGCTGAGTGCCTGACCTCGGCAGCTCATTTACTTCAACAGTGCTGAATGGGATTTACCTGTGTACTGGGCCATTGCCATCAGGTGTGGCCTTAGATGAAAGCCAAATGGACTGTGATAGAGCTGCGTTCTGCTCTGAGATGTGTTCTCTGGTACCGTGCTTGTTAATGAGACAAGAAGTTATTGTGGCCTTTGAGGTGCTGCACTATGTTTAATGTGTGGGGTGGGTTTTGTTTTGGGGGAGAAGGAGCTGACAACCTTCAGCTTTGCTTATAGCTGTGGGCTTCTTGTAAAACTGCCCTGGGCAAGTACAACTGTGGTGGTTACTGCCAAGAGCAGAGCTGGCTTGTGGCAGACCACAGAAGTCAATAGCGAGGTATTTAGTCTGAGCCTGTAAGTAAACTTGAAGCTTTTTAGGTAGTTGCTTGGTTTCCTCAACATTCTGCTTTCCACACACTACTTGCTTCTCAAGTGTGTATGACTGAAGTCAGACCTTCATCCTTTGGTGGCTTTGTGCCTTTATGCTCTATGGGACGCCTCGTGTCTGCAGGCAGAGATCACGGCTGGTTTGGGTTTGAAGTCAGCTGCATGATTGTCACAGAGCTCCTGTGCCTTTGCTTCATAATGTAGCACCGTTTATCATATTCTGGTTGTAGCCAGTATGGAGGAGAATGCACCAAAAAAAATGGATCAATATGTTTAAATAGAGCTTATTGTTTGCAAGGTTTTCTTCTGCCATTCGTAGCTGTGAACCGAATGGAAATGGCTCTTGCATGTGGCTGAAGTGTTCCTGTGGATTTTGGTCACAGGGGGCACATTTCCATGTACCTACCATTTTTATTTCTGCATCCATCTTACCCCTGGATGTGGTGTGTAACTGGTGTTCCTTCAGGTAATCTGTGCTTTCTGACATCATGAGTTCCCTTAGGAAGGCATTATCCCCCTTTGAAGGTAGGGGAATGGCAGCCTCCCACGAGACTGACTTCTCTTGGTTCAAACAGGCAAGAGTAATAATTCAGTGGCTGGGAGAGGAGCCTGTGACTCGGGAGACATAGATTTGTCCTCTGCTCATCACATTTCCCTGTGGCCAGCCCAACTTCTGCCTTCCTGCCTTATTTCCTTATCTGCCAACCAGAGATAACTGATCTGCCCTGCCTCGTGCGCTGGGAGGTTGGCATGCTCTGAACTACGTTAATGGAGGAAGGTGAGTGCCTGGCTCCTTGTCCCTGAACTTGGCTCCAGAGGAACTAGACACTGCCCTTCAGAAACCCCTGATTTCAATTGCTGGTAACCGCAATTCACTTCCTGGTGTGCAAGTAAGGCAGTGGAAGTTGTTGCTGTCAGTGGCAGGGAATCTTGGTTCTCCCTGCCAGAAACTGTTCTGTTAGTGCAGAGGTGAGTCTGTGGAACCATGGGGCTGGGTGAGCACCAGCACCCACCTAATTGCCCTTAAAATGGTCTGTTTCTCATAGAGCTTGAAGTACCTGCTTGTCCACTTGCCAGCAGCAGGGTTAGATTTCCTTTGACATCTTTGGGAGGTGAATGGCAGAACTCAAAACCCCCTCCACCTTCTTGCCCTCTTGGCTGTGAAGATTAGCTCAGGTGGGAAGGACCATCCACTTCAGTTGTGTTGGGTTTATAGACCCCAGCACAGCTCTGAATTCATGAGAGTTCCAGATGCTGTGAGTAGCAGCAAAGCTGGTGAGAGGGATGTCAGTGCTGCTGTGCTGTGGAACGGCTGTGGGTGGATGACCCAAAAATGATGGCTGCATAAAAAGCAGGGTAAATATTTGTAATTGTCTGGGGAGGGTAGAGCGAGAGGAAAAAGGGGTTTATAAAGTACTATGTCTCTACCAGTGTAATAGTGGTTTGAGGTATGTGCCGTGGCTATGGTCTTGGCTTGCTCTTGTCTCTGATAGACTCTTACACGTAGGAAACCAAAGGAATTGAGATGCAGAGGTCCAGTAGTTGAAAGCTGTCTCTAATGGCTCAAATATCACTCATTTAATGGGTTTAGCCCAGGAACCTTGTAGTGGGATCCTATGTATACAACGAGTTTCAGAATTGCCCAGTTCAGCATCTCTGACTTCTTTGACAGTGTGTGTCTCTTCCTCCCACCTGTTGCCAGATAAAGGGGTAGATTGTCTTTCTGTCTTTTGGGTTTTCTAGCTTGATGTGTGGAATGGCAGAAGAAAGGAAACGGGGAAGGGACCAAAACTGAAAGGAAACGTAAATCCCTTTCCCTCCTGCTGTTTGGGGTGGCTGTTGTCGCAATAAGGACAAACCAGCAAAATTGGATTGCTTTGGGTTGGGTTTTGTGGGGCTTTTTTCAATTAATTTGTCTTCTATTTGTCCACATAGTTTGCATTGAAAAATGAACTACTGGAACTGAAGGGTAGGAGAGCTGGAAGAGTTGGACCTTGCTTCTGGGTACCAGCTGGAAGCACCTGGTTCTGATGGCCGTGTACATGGGCACTTTGCTTCAGCTGACTCTGCTCCATCCCTTGGCCTTAGTTCCAACCATACAGATTTTACTGCTGTCACGTCTAAGAGTCCCCTGTTATCAGCTGCTTTAGCTTTGTTCTGCTAAAAGGCCCTTTATTAAAATACCAGAACAAATGAGCCATTGTGCAATACAACCACGGTTTTATGTTAAATGCTGCTTCTGAAAGTTGCTCCCAACAGTCGCGAGTTTCTTGTACGTAAATTTCCTATCCAGCAAACCCATCAATTTGATAAAAGCGTTCCTTGTGTTGCACAATTTCACTGCTTTCGTCCTTCTGCTCCTCCAAAACTCCTGAAAAGCCAGAAACTAACTTAAAAAAACCCCAGTGGAAAGCGGTTGAGGCAACAAAGCTGTTTGTAGAGGCTGAGTAGATCGATGCAGTTAATCCTTAATGCTGGTGGTGCTTAGCTGGTGTGTGAGAGGAGCAGCAATTCAGCTTAAGTAGGTTTAGTTGTTGTTTTAAGGGGTGTAGGGGATGGATTTTTTTCCTTGAGAGTGAATTATGAATTCAGCTGATGGTTCAAACTTGGACGTGCTTGAAACTGCCCATAGTTTTGGATCAGGTTTGTGTTAAATGGGTGGGGAGGGGTTGGCTGTGATGGTAGAAAGAGGAAATTAGGCACAGTGTTAATGCTGAGACAGAAAACAGGAAATTTAGTTAAGGATTATGCTTTTCCATAATTTATTGTGTCTTTTTCCTTTTCCTTCTAACAGACCAGAAAAACCTTTAATTATTCCAGCCTCTGTTAGTTCTTATAAGGGGAGATGTTCCCAAATTTATGGTTAAAGATATATCCAGTATCTGAAGGGGGCCTATGATGATGCTGGGGAGGGGACTCTTCATTAGGGGCTGTAGTGATAGGACAAGGGGGTAATGGGTTCAAACTTAAACAGGGAAAGTCTAGATTGGATATGAGGAAGAAATTCTTTACTGTGAGAATGGTGAGGCACTGGAATGGGTTGCCCAGGGAAGCTGTGAATGCTCCATTGCTGGCGGTGTTCAAGGCCGGGTTGGACAGAGCCTTGGGTGCCATGGTTTAGTGGGAGGTGTCCCTGCCCATGGCAGGGGGTTGGAACTGGATGATCTGAAGGTCTTTTCCAACCCAAACTGTTCTATGATTCTATGTACTTATTTAATGGACTTTTAAGAGACTGTGAAAGCTGAGAAACTTCAGTAACTCCTGCTTTGATTTATCTTAATTCTACAGAAAGTGGGAGGGGCAAAGGGTACAAACGGACTGCGTAAGAGTCTCACATTCTTCTAAAGATCTCAAAGAGCTTTATTTTTTATTTTATCAACTTATCCCTTTCAGAAAAAAATAAGTCAATTTTTAATTCTATAGTTTGGGTTTTTTTGAGCCCTGAGGGCTTTTTGTCCATTTCTGCCTCATCTCCCGTTAGAAAAATGCCTAAGGTCTGAATGTTTCTCGTGTGTTTTAAACCTTTACAGCTTCTCCTCAGGATTTTCTGCTTCAGTTCTGAAACTACAGAGGAATTTCTCTATAGGCTTACTGCAGTCTGCTTTTGGGAGGGATTCCTGCTGTAGTCTTCCAATCTAAGGGTAACTTCTTTCTTTTCTTTCTGGTAAAGAAACAGTGTTTATGCTCAATAAATCATGCTATACCATGCCTGCCCTTTCCAGTTCCTTGCTTGGAATTAATGGTATGATTCCCAAACACAAATGTGAATTTAATGTTACTGTGCAACTTTTCTATTGGGGGTAATAAAAAGGCCTGAGAGGCTCTTTAACTTCTTGAAAGATCTTCAGTTAAGGTGAAGAAATATGACCTTTTTGCTTCTAACTTTGGAATGGTGTCCATAAGAATAATCCTAGATGTGGATGCACTTCTGGCTGCTGTGGGAATGAAGCATGTGCATATAAAGGTGCTGGGAGGCTGAACGGATGGCTCCAGGTAATACATTTCCAATGATCAAAAGGATCTGGGGAGCATTACACGTTGTGTCTTGGGCAGACTGCTGGGAAACCACAAGTGGAGTGAGCACCTGCAGTAGCATCCAATGGAAGGTGTTAGGCTCCTGTCAGGCAGGTTTCATTGCAGCTCATCTGCATGAGGTGTTGCTGTCATTCATATTGTGAATTGCATATGCAGTTATGCTGTTGATCTTGACCCATTGACTTCCATCCTCATAAGATCCTGCCTGGTAAAGCTTGAAACAAGAGTGGTGCTGATCATATGGAAGGATAAAAAGTGAATATTTGCAAAGAATGTGTTTGTTAGTAAATAGAATTGGAGCATGCCTCCTGGTACCAGCATGTTTTCTGCTTAAGTACTGGCACTGTAGCTTTGAGATGGGGAAATAAATCCTGCTAAATCATATGCTTTATATGAGGTTTTTGAAGATATCAGCTTTGAAAAGCAGGAAAGGTTGAGATGAATGTACTAAAATAGGGAATATTGTCTAGCAGCCAAGAGTGGGTTGGTGTCCTGTAAGACATGGAATGAAGTGAGGTTTGGTGACAAAACTCTGCAAGAACAGAAATTCAGGTGCTGATGATCTTCAAACTGTTTTCTTTCACATGGTCAGGGAATCACTGAGTTTAATTTCCTGGGTTTGGCTTGTTGGTTTCTTGAGTGTTTGCTGGTAAAGAAGGATCACAGAAAGTCTATAAATGAGGACCATTCACCTTGTGCTTCAGTCAGTGAAGACAGCTGCAGTACGATGGGATTAGATGCTGGTTAGTGCAGTGATTTAGAATATGATGAAAGAGTTGGGGCTGTTCAGCCTGGAGAAGAGAAGGCTGAGTGGAGACCTCATAGAGCCTTCCAGTATCTGAAGGGGGCCTATAGGGATGCTGGGGAGGGACTCTTCTTTAGGGACTGTGGTATAGGACAGGGGGTAACGGGTTCAAACTGAAACAGGGGAAGTTTAGATCGGATATGAGGAAGAAACTCTTTACTATAAGGCTGGTGAGGCACTGGAATGGGTTGCCCAGGGAAGCTGTGAATGCTCCATAGCTAGTGGTGTTCAAGGCTGGGTTGGACAGAGCCTTGGGTACCATGATTTAGTGTGAGGTGTCCTTGCCCATGGCACGGGGTTGGAACTGGATGATCGTAAGGTCCTTTCCAACCCTGACTATTCTATGACTCTGGTGGTGATTGGTTGGTTTGTGGTTTGCTTTTTTTTCCCCTCACAAACAGGACCTGGAGATGTTTTCAGGTGAATGTGTAAGAAAAGCTCTCAGAAAGGAATGTAAAACTGACCTCTCATCAGGTCTTTCAAGTGAAAACCTCGTGCTGCTTTACCTACAGATGGTTTCCAGAACCATTTGTTTTTCTCAGAGCATGGAACCTGTAAGTGCTGTCAGTTTGGGTCAGGTGTGTTTTATCTGAGGTGGGTCTGTGCTGCATGCCTGTCTTTTGGGAGACAAACACTGAATACACATGGCTTTTTCTTTCTCAAGTTTCTCTTTGGAGCCTTACTGAGTTTGGCTCCTAGCACTCCAGCGTGCGTCTGAAAGAGCTGCTTCAGGCTGTGCTGTGTGCTTCCTGCTCGTTTGAATGAATTCCTGTTTCCTGGTGCTGTGGTGCTGGTTGTGTTGGGAACCAAGCTATCGAGAGTGTATCCCCAGGAAGAGATGTGAGAACAACGGGTGTGTTCCTCTTAATTCCATTTTGACGAGTCCGCAGACTAGCCAAAGGATAAATCCCACCCTGTGCTCTGAAGGGGCTTGTAGTAAATATCTTCCTGGGAAAGGTAACAAAATCCCAATGTTCTCTGCTGATTTCCACTGCAAAGGTGCAATGCCAAATTCATCTGTCAGTTGCTCAAGTATATGGCGCTGGTCCCTGGTAGAAACCCATCAAGTTTAGAGCAATTGTTTTAAAGACTGATATATCAGTGCCTGTGAGACGTAGCAGATACACTTTGTAAAGATACCAACAGAAATATGTGCAGCCTTTTTAACACTGGGCTCTGGGGTGAAAGAAAGGGCTTCACTTTTGTTAGTGTAGATACAAGAGGAGCTATTGCAAGTGACAGCAGTAGCTCTGTGCTCCCAGCATACCAATGCAGATGGAACTGGTTGCCTGCCAGGTATTAGTCATGGGGCACACCTACTTTGGAAGAGTAGCCCGTGGGTTTAGAGGAGTAATTATTTTCCAGCAGCCCTGTGGGGCACGAGCAATTGAGATTATGGAGGACAAGGAAGGGCTTGCTCCAGGACGTTACTTAAAAAATCATGTGCGTCTGAACAGCAGCTGGTGACGACTTGACTGGAATTTAATTTGTCCAGGCATTGTTCATTACAGGCATCGTGGAAGACACAAGCTTCTGAAGGCTGAAACAATTGCTGCACGGATCCATCTTTTGTGGCTAATTGCAATGGAGGCTGGATCACCAGAGCTGCAGTGGGCAGCCTTTCAACTTGGGCACGGAAGAAGCTGAGCTGCTCTCATTTCAGGCCTTTTGGTAGGCTGTCCAGCTTAGCCTTTCATCTTGCAGAGCTCTTGTAGCAATTAGAGGCTCTCTGTGTCAGGGACCTTGGGGTGAGCAACCAAGAAGCTCTCTAGTTGAACTGCAGAGCTCTCGTGGGTCAATATTAAGCTTAAAGAAGTCAGCGCTTCTGACTGATCACAGAATTCTTCTTCTCTGATTGCTAATTAGATGGGTAACATTCTTTGCCTTATTATCCCACCCTCAGCTCTTCTTTCCGGGGATTTAGGTTGACAGTTTCTAGAGTGCAGTTAACTCTTAGATGTCTGAAGTAGTTTAAGAGCAACCTGCTCTTTAGTGTGTGCTTATGAAAAGTGTTCATGGTGCGTGTGTGTGAAAACCAAAACGATACCCTCTAGATCTAACATTTGTTAGAGTACATATGATGTTGACTCAATGTTACATCTTTTGGTTTATGGATATTTCTGGGGACAATTCCAGTGTAGAGTGCCTGTAGCTGTGACTTCTGGAGGACTCTGTTGTTGATCTGGTTGTCAGAAGGCAGGGTTCTTGCCAGGGTAGAGGGAACAGATGCTTTCCTACTTGCTAGTGAGGAATACCTTTGTGATAGCCCAGGTAAGGCTATTTTACCCAGTCGAGCAGGGCAGTGACTGTAATAGTCTCAGCAGCTGCATGGGTTATGTATAAGAAAGCCTGTTAATGCAGGTAGACCTTGTCTTTGCTGGAGAGGGTATTTCAGTCTCTTGCAAAACTTCTTAAACAGCCATGATTATTTTTAATACTTTTTAAAGTGTGGAAAATACTGTTCTGGTGTTATCTGGGAATAGTTCTCACCTTTGGAATAATCTTGTTCAGCAGCACTGGAGAGGCATAGTGCTCAAAATAGCAGCAGCTGCCATAAGCCAGGATGGAGCGGAGTCGAGTGAGTTGTGTTGTCAGTCGTGGGAACATAAATCCCATTCCACCTGCAGATGAGCATCCCCAAAATAGAAGAGGTTGTCAGCTACCAGAGGAGATGTATTGTGTGCATCTCTTTGGTGTGCTGTTACTGCGCTCCCTTTGTGCTGCATGAAGACAGGGAGAATTCAGAGTTGCTGTGGTTTAGCTGTAGCTCGAGAGAGTAACCACTTCCTACTCTCTTCAGTAAATAACAGCTGGGAGAGGTTGTTTGGCTAGTAACTGTGCACACTGTTATGTTGTAAGGGAAATACAATCTGTCTGCAGGCAAAGCACCCTGCTTAAAAAGTATGCTGCTCCCTCATTTTTTGCTGTAGTTTAAGAAGCCAGAGGGTCTCTGCAGTGTTCTAAGAGCTTCCTGAATCTGCTGGCTTTCTGCATTGAACTGTTTCTCCTTGATTTAATCATGTAATCCCTGAAACTCTTGTCCCCTGCATAAATAAAGCCTTTCTCCTTTATATTCCCATGTGCACGCTGCTGTGATGTGCTGTAATTATGGGTTCAAATTCCTGCAGGGACTGATTGTATCAAGCTAACCCAAGTGCTAGTGCATCTGGATCGGGTTTGGATTGTCAACAGTTATGTGGCTGGCTTCTTGTCCAAATGCTGTTTGAATTCTTAATGCATATGAGGTAAAAATTAATTAAATGCAGTGTTTTTAAATTAATGCAGAAGGGCTCTATGTTGGCTCTGGGTTTCTCTCTACCTTTCTTCTTGGCTTGTAAATCCCCATTCCTTCAATCTCAATGAGGGAGCTGCTGGCTTAACCTGTAGCTTTTATGCTGATTAAAAATGAAACAGAATGGCTGGGTGGGAAGAAGAATGGTCTTGGACTCTTCACTTAATCCTGTAAGAGTATTTGAGAGGCCTTTGTCCCCATCTTATGTATTTCTTTGCTTAAAGTTCTTCAGCTTGTATTCAGGCTCCAGCTATCCTGGAGCAGTTCCTCTTGCAAGTGTTGGAAGCACTGGGCATTAATCAGTTGTAGAATTCTGAAAACTCTTTAATTTCACAGAGTAAACACTTTATCCTGGGGCCTTTTGATGAAATTTGAGTGAAGTTATTGAAGTAAAAGGCCATTTTCACTAGGAGTGTTTAATTTTGTCTAAGAAAAATAGAAGATGATGCAAGTGGACAGTGCTCTTGCTTCTTGTACCTTTCTTCCAGGATGATGGTGTTGTTAATTTAAAGGTTGCTGTGGGAGTAGGCGTTGGAGTAGGAAGTCAAGGAGCAGGTGAGCCTGTTACATGACCTAATGCTTGTCCCTCATGCCTGCATGTGTTTCTGTTTGACTGTAGGAGATGAGCAGCGAGGCTGCTGGCAGGCTTGTTGCCAAGTGCTCTTCTCAAGGTTTTGCAAGCTGTATAAACATGCTGGAAAAGAGCAGATTTGTAAGTGAGAGCTCATCAGTCTGTGACCTCTTCCTCCCTTGCACACAGAGCTGACAAGAACCTCTCTGTGAATTTGTGTGCAGGACCAGGTTTACACAAGATTCAGCTCTACTTCATTTCTATGTATATTATTAGTGTGCTTTCTGGGCTGATGTGACACCGAAACAGATCTCGTTTGGGGTGGGCTTTCTGTAGCATTTGAAGGCTGCTTCAGTTTTCTACCAGTGTGATTGCTGTTCAGATCTTAAGAGGTTTGTTCATAGAGTCATTGAATAGTTAGGGTTGGAAAGGACCGTCCTGTTCATGCATGAACTATTTATTCATGCAATTCAGACTTAGCTGATCTGAGTGAGGTCAACTGTGCTACTGCACATCAATGCTAAGAGGGTTGAAATGGCATTGCCTCAAGTCAGCCTGGCTCTTGGGATGCTGTGGATTCCTGCTGTCATCTTCAGTATGACATGAACCACACTTGGTGCTTTGGCAGTGGAAGGAGCTTCGGTGTTGGTCCATTGTGGGAGATGCAGGTTCATCAGATGATCTCCATTTATCCCAGTGGCTGGGCAGCCATTTGCTTTGTGACACACTCAACAGGCTCATAGGGACACTGTAGATCTGTATGGTTTTGGCTTTGCGTTGTGAGTGTCGGTGAAGGGAGTGATGTTCCTCGTGGGTGCAAAGGGAGAGCAGCAGTGATGCTCCGTCTCGGGGACAACAGGCTTCAAGAGCTTCCCAGGTCTCTGACTGCAGATTTTTAGGACCATCAACATGATTATAATGAAGAGGTTGAGCTTTGTTTTCTCAACACCACATTAGCAGGGAAGCAAACTATAGGTGCTTAAGAAGCCTTTGAGAGCTTTTGATACACGATACAGAAAAAGTGTGATTTGAATACCCCTATTGAAATACCTTGTTTTAAAAAAGGCCTATTTCTGTGATGCTTTCAAGCATGGCTCTGCCTTATGTTATGGGAGTAGTTTATACATAAATACAGGGGTCGGTGATGAAGAACAAATGGTAACAGGCTCTGTGGGAACCCAGTGAATGTGCATTTCGGTTGGTGCTGCTCTCTGGTAACCCGAAGTAATTCAGTGTTTCAGAGTGTGCAGCTGCGTGTTGAAAGCGTTGGGGTTTGTTGTTGTGTGCTTCGCTCAGCTGGGCAGCAGTAGTGCTGTGCTGTGCCACACGGGCTTTGTCTTTGGGGTCATGCAATGACAGTGAGCCCTGCGTGGCCAGCAGGAGATGGAGGATGTTCCTGCTGGAGGCATCTTCTGGCAGAGAGCACCGCAGGGCCCCGGGTTATTGTGGGATGGGCAGAGCAAGGTTTTATCTTCAGGAAGTGAAGACAGATAGGTTTGCTTTATCATAGTGTTTTGGACTCTCTTTTACACTTGTTTAAAACCCATCTCTGAACATCAGCTCTATTTTAGCAGGTTTGGGGTTTGTTTTTTTTTTTTTTTTAAGTGATAAAGGTACTCAATGGGAAAGGTAGAGTGAGGATGATGCAGATGGCACTTCTGATGCAGGCTTTCTCCATGCTCATCCATGGAGTCTTACGTAGTGAAGGAAAAGAACAATTTGTATGGACTTCAAAGGGTCTGGCATAGTTCTCTTTCCCATGTACTGTCACCAGGCTGCTGCAGCAGCCTCCCCTGTGCTTGCTTATAGCCACAGCTTTGGAGGCTTTGTGGGGATGGGGCTTAGGTGGACCCTTGTCCTGGACAGAGGTGTGTGGAGGGAGGGCCTTGGAGCCTTGTGCCTGCTTGGCACCTGAGGGGTTTTGCTCTCAGCAGTTGTCTCTGGGTTTTAGTCAAGGGAGTTGGGTTGATTCCGAAGGGAATAAACCCCTCCTGGTCCAGTATGTGGTAGATACTGATGCCTCGTGGGCTGGACTGAGTCTGAGCGGGTGTCTTGATCCAGCAAATTTCATGGAAGGGTGAGAGGACTTGATGTTTTACATGTTGTCTCATAGAATGGTTTAGGTTGGGAAGGACCTTAAGGTCATCCAGTTCCAACCCCCTGCAGGGACACCTCTCACTAAACCATGGCACCCAAGGCTCTCTCCAAGCTGGCCTTGAACACTGCCAGGGATGGAGCATTCACCCCTTCTCTGGGCACCCTGTGCCAGCACCTCAGCACCCTCACAGTAAAGAACTTCTTCCTTATATCCAACCTTATAGCAGTGCCTGTGTTTGTGTGACAGCCACATCAGAGCTATCACAGCTGACAATGCTCTCAGGCTGCAGGTAGGAGATAGGTGCTGTTGCATGTGCTGTCACTGTGCCCAGTGCCTGCCTGTCCCCATCCTGGCATGTAATGTGGGACATACAGCTTCTCTTGCATAGGGTCAATGTGCTGCACAGGCACTGGATGGTTAATACACCTCCATTTCCATCTCAGGCTCTTAGGGGTATCCCATGTCTGCTGCTTTATCATGGAATAGGGTTCTGCAGGTGCAGGTTGGGCTTGATTTGCCTTCACAACCTTATCAGGCAAATAATGGGCTTGACACATTTGAGGTTTGACTTTTCAGACCACGTAACTCTGCAGTATTTCTGGCAAGCAACCTCCCAACACTGCTGCTGCTTCTCATCTTCAATGGCAGCAGCAGCTTAAAATGCCCTGATGCGTATGAGCATGTCTGATCTGCTTTCAGCACACTGGAGCAGATGCTCTTGCTGTTTGGTTGAGAGGGGTTTGAAGAACAAATAGATTATTACTTCTAATTCTAATTTCTATTGTTTCCTGCAAAGCTGTCCCTGCTGCAGGGAAACACAGTAGAGCCATAACAGGAACAAGCAGACATCCTGTGCTTCCTGGTGACTGTAATGACTCTGCTGACATGAAATGCATCATTGCATTAGTCTATCGCTAGCTGACTTTTATCTGGGGTGGTTTTTACTGTTAATGGTTAGACATTAAACAGTTCCCTCTAGGAACAAGCTATGTAGCTACTTGTCCTCTCATTGCTCGCAGCATCTGTTTTGGTGCTGTTGCTTTGAAAACAGCTGGGCACCAGCAGCAGCCCTTGTGCTGCCCTGTGGCCCTTGCAGCACCAGCTGCAGTTATCTGATTGTTTTTATCATAACTTCAAGGAAACCCAAGCTTTACCTCAAGTTATAACGTTCATATTCTCTACTCCCCGTGTGCTTGCTTCCAGTTCCCACCCACACATTTAATGGGTGTTTCTCTTATAATAGCTAGACAGGGTCAAGTCTTAGAGGGATCTCTGTACCTTTCTGTTTGCTGGGGGTTGGCTGGCTGTTGGAAATGCTGTGGTTGACTGCCTGTCACCATGAATTAAATACTAAAGTCCAATTTGGAGCTTCAGACATCATGCAGTGGAAACAGAAATGCAACTAGGATATTTATCCTTAATCAGTGACAAATCTTGCCTGATGTTGGTGCACCTAGGGTTTTATCTGAGGTGTTTTCAAAGGTGTAAATGAAACATTCTGAAGGCTCCTGGAGACAGGCTTATGAGTAGATCACAGCTCTGTAACTGGGTGCTGAGCACATCCTATGCCGAGTTCTGGGTTTTATGTTCTCTTATGGTAATGTCTTATGCTTGTTGGGCTGCTTGTGTGAAGGTAGCATTGTGGCTGTAGCTGCAATGAGGACCTGGGAGGAAGCACTGGGATCTTTACACAGTCACTTCTGTGTCCTTTTATCATCACTTATACCCTGCTGGGTGGTATTTGTGGAGCCAGAGCTCCTTAGGTCCAAATGAGTAAACTCATACCTAAGATATCCTTGGTTTCTTTCTGGTTTTTGCATATTTCATTACCTGTCTCTTGCCAAAGGAAAGCAATGCAGCAGTTTTCTGAAGCTAAGCACTGGTTCTGAATGACTGTATTTCTAGCTCCCCTGTAACTTTCCTTACTTCAGGTGTGTGGGCTTTTTAATTTGATCCTTGTGAGGAGGAACAAGAAAATGAAGTGCTGCAGATCTGCCTTCCTCTTCCCTTTCTTTAGTGAAGTCTTTGTCATTCTTTTTCTCTTTGACTCCCATGAGTTGCTCAGGCTATTTTTCTCTGGTTTCTTTTGTTGTAGGTTCTGTATCGAAGTCTTACATCTTTAGAAATACATAATGCACGTATGTGACTGCTTCCATGCCTTCTCAGCAGCATTGTTGTCAGCCTCTGACAAATACCATGTGATTGATGGCTGACTAAGCATTCTGATTATTTCTTCATTCTTTGTGTGCCTAATGATACTTTTCTCTTGTTATAGGGAGGCATAAGTGAATGGCATCTCTTGTGCTGATGGAGCCATCTTCAGACTCAGATCTGAAATTGCATAGAGTGCACATAGGTGCTGTGCCTCTGTGACCAGAGTCAGCCTTAAAGCTTGGCCGACCATCAGCTGCTGATCACTGAATCCATGGCACGTGTCCCTAAGACTTGGGGACTTGAAATAGTTCTGTAACAGCCAAACCCAGCCTGGGTTCAAGCAGGGCAAAAATAACACCCATGTCTGTCAGGGTAAAAAGGGCCTTTGTAGCCATATGGCTACTGTGTCAGCCTTCCTAAACCCCAGAAGGTGTGCAGTGCTTCAGCTGGTTGGGTGGAAGGCTGATGTTCAGAGTAGTGGGCATTCCCTGCAGGGATGTTTTAACTGCTAAAAACTCTCCCCATTTCCTTTTGTAGGAGGGCTGTCACCTTTTCATCTCCCTTTGTGCTGAAGAAGGTGGTGTGAACACCCTCTGACCAGGTACGTTAACGCAGCAGTACACGATCAAGGCACCCAAATCATTGCTTCTCCCTCACAGTTAATTTTCCATGTCATTGTGTTATTGACTCCCCAAACCAGGGATGTCTTAGGAGGTGAGCAGTATGGATATGGTAGCAGCATGCTCAGAGTCCACTTGGAGACAGTTTGATCAAGATAGGGTGTTAAATGTCTAAAATTGCCCCAAGGTCACACAGAAAGCTGACGTATAGCTGTTGCCTGTGAGCTGAAATGGTTTTCCTGCATTATGTTCTTTTTTTGTGATGACTGTTACCATATCACATTTTTACTGCTCTTTAGATGTTACAGTATTCTCCAGGGTAGACACAGTTGTGCCATGCATTATCTGCTCTACAGTTCCAGGTGAAAAGACTAAAGTTTTGATTGGATGAAATAAAGATACCTACAAGGTTATTAGTCAAAACTGACCTACCTTAAGAGCAGCTCTTCCAAAAGGCATTTACACATCCTTCCTCAAAGCGCTGTATCAGGCAGAGGAGTGTTACCACAGTTGCTTGTTGCCTCTGACTTGCCTCTTGGGCGGAAAGGTTTCTTAGAGATGGAAGGAGCGTATTGATCTTCAGTGGCCTTCCATGGAGTTGGCTTTGGAGTGTCCAAGAGAGGGCAGTGTGTCCTTGGAGCTGGACCCCACAGCATCAGCTGCCAGACATGTGCTGCTTCTGCTGTCATCTGAGGAGCAGCCTGAGTCTCAAAAGCGCCGAGAGAACACAAGTCCTTAAAACCATATGAAATAATTGAGTGGCAGACTTGTTAACAAATGCATTAGGAGCTGTACATCATCATGTGACTGTTGGCTCTTTCCCTAGAACTGTGTCAGGGATATGGCAGTGCTTCCTCTTGCCTCACTTTATGAACAGAAGTGTCCCCTGTCTGTCCCAGTTGCGTCATTCTGCTCTACTTTTTGCACTTGGTGTCTCCTCCAAGAGGGGGAAGGATGTTCGTGGGATCAGCATAGAGCTTTGCTGTGAGTCACAGTCAACTGAAGGCATAATTTAAAATACAAGGAACTGGGGAGGAAACAAACCAGCAGACAAAGGAAAACTAATGAGGTTGTTGCATGGTAATATTTTGCCTCAGGGCATCAAGCAGGAAATGCTTATGCCAGTCTCCATCTCCAAAGCAAACCTTTGTTCGCTAAAGAGGCAGATATTTATTGAAGTGTGGAAGCATGCAGCTCTCCCCAACCCAGTGGGTTCCTTTTCCTTTCTAAGCTGTTTCTGCAGCAGAGCTTGTGAATGAGTTGTCACTGCCGTTTGCCTTGTGTTTTCAGGACCCATTTGTGAACCCTTTAATTTCATTCATCTCTGCATGGTGAATACCTCTCAGTTCTCTGCTGCTGGTCACTCTCACAGCACTTATCTGTCAGTTAGGAAGTGGTTTTTAATGCTGGCAATTGTGGCCCAGTTCACAAAGTTAGGGGAAGACACCTTTATTGGTGACTTATATCTTGCAGAAACTATGCTGCCCTGGCCTAGTAATCAGTGATGTATCAAGGACACCCCATTTCCCAGGGTTTCTTAAGGAGTTCAGGTTTATAACTAATTGACAGTACAAAATTGCTTGATAGTCTGTGGAAGATAGGGTGCTTTGTATAACAGGAAAGCACACTGAAATAACCTCAAAAGTTGCTTTGAGAGGAAAAGCTA
This sequence comes from Forpus xanthops, assembly GCA_032466535.1. Classification (NCBI taxonomy): domain Eukaryota; kingdom Metazoa; phylum Chordata; class Aves; order Psittaciformes; family Psittacidae; genus Forpus; species Forpus xanthops. Next base: position 56,731 of record JASSUY010030452.1, on the reverse strand, counting down.
TCCCAGGAGGAGCAACCACATTGAGAATTATTAACCTTGCTTATAAATCCTTCCTTGACACCATTTTTTCTTCTTCTCACTTTCTGTAATGGCCAAACGAGGTGAAATTTGTCCATGTGGTAGGAAAGGGATAGGATCCCCTCCCTGGGGAGTGCTGTGTTGCTAGCTTGAAGTTAGCAGCATGTAGATGTTTAGTATTTGTTTTACTGGAACGATTCCTGAATTGTCAATGAACACAGCTATAGTTTATGCCATTCGGCTGCTTGTCATAATATTTAAAAGCAAATGCCTGTGCACTTTTATGGTGGCACTTGAAGAATGATAAACCACAGCATCCCATCTGCGTTTCACTTTGGTATTTACAGGGTAATGAATTCTTCCTTGCTGCTTCAGCTGGATACGCTTTCACCTCCTCTTCCTGTTCCAAGCAGTTGTTCAGTTGGTGTACATTTTAAAATGCCTCTGATTTTTAGGATGTTGTCAGTGACAGAGAAGAACTCTTACTGCTTTTTTGTCTGGCAGACGCATTGAGCTAATCTGTTAAATCGAAGCATCCCTAGAGGAAAGAAGTGTATTGTCACTGATTTGATCTGGTTGTAAGCGCTGGAGGCATTTGCTAAAATGGAAGATTTCTTTTTTTATAGAAATAAACACCTTTTGGTTTTTCCTTCAGACATGCAGAATTTTTTGTTACTCTTCCTAATCTGTCCTCTAAAAGGAGGAAAAGGTGATTGTTTTGGGATGAAACTAAGTTGTGAAGTCCAGAAACCCATCTAATGGATCTCTTAGCAAAAGAAGGCTGTTGCTACAGCACATTCTTGTTCCATTACTGTTTGTGCACTTTAAAACTGAATTTTCCAAACAGCTTCAGGAAACTGGCATCCCATAAGTAAAGGTTTTAAATATAGCTCAGTTACTGCCAAAATAAGTCAGTTATTTCCATGGATTGCTGTCCTGAGTGTGTTGCTCTAAAACATTGCAGTGTTTAGCGGTGTAGTGCAAAGCAGAGTCATAACCCCAGCTATTTACTGAGGAATTGAGTTTGTCCTGGTTCTTTAAAGAATGAACTCTTGCAAATGGAATGCTCTTCCCTGCAAGGTTTATTTCCAACTCTTTCCTCTTTTGCTCAGGGGAAAGCAAAGCCTGAGTAGGAAAACAAGACTGTAGTAACTGTCCTCAATGCCTTATCTTGCTGCATAGCAGCAGGGGAGGTAAATCCGGTGCTGGAGCACCACACTGTGCTGCTCTGTGCTCCTTTTCCTTAGATCAGTGAGCATTTAAGGCATTTTCATATTCATTTCAGTTATGAATTACTTGTTTGTGCAGGGCTATGTGGTCTTGAGTTGCACCTTCCCACGTGGGAACCCACTCGTGCGTAGATGCCTGTGCTTGAAGCTGGGTGGGGTGCTGAGCTGCTTGGGATGCTTGCAAGCATCCTAGCAATGCTTCCCATTGCTCTGCGGCCCCAAAGGAGCTGAGCTTCACAGGAGCAGCTGCTGGTCAGGCTTTGTCTTTGGAGGGACTTTAAAGTGACAAGTGTAGCCTCATGGGTCCTGTCAAATCGCTTCTGCAGCTCTTGAGCTTGAAGCATAGATCCCTTGAGGTGTGAAGCAGTGCAGGCCATAGGGAAGGCTGTCTCTGCTTGCCTCTCCTCCAGCTCTTCCCTTTTTAGGACTTAAATATTCCAGAGCAAGGTGCCAGAACTTCCTAGCAACTTCACAACTAGTGCCTTGCCTCCAAAAGCAAATGTGCACTGGCTGTGGTAGCTGTTCCTTAGCAAAAACTCTGGCCTGTGTGCTGGAAAACAGCAGGAGCTCCGTGGGCAAGGAAAGAAGAACCTGCTCATCCCTTGGAGGGAATAATGAAGGTTAAAATTCACCAGCTCTCCTGTTACCATGGATATTTTGCATTGGTTGTCCAGATACGATTGTTTGATATTGATTTACTATTTATAGGTATATATTTTTAGAGACATGACAAAGTCTACTTCTGGGCCAAGGTCTTCTGCCTGTTATTGGAGCACTAAGCAGCAGAATTGAACTAAGCAGTGGAGTTGGTTATCCCATTAAGGTTACTTAATTTTGAGCATGATCTGAGCAACTGCACCTTTAGTAATGCATTTTTCTCCCTTTAACTTCACTACATATCAGCACTGGGGGAACCTGAGCTCCTGGTGTGGATCTGCACCCTACTTGCCTGCAGTGGGATGTGCCATGCTGCCCAGCAGGTCATTATCTCAGGATTATAGCACTGCTCTGAATCACAGTCTCATGCTGATGATTCCTGGTGGTAGTTTGTTATCTGTCATCCAGTAATGCTTGCATTCGGGCCTGGGGTACGACATGGAACAGTTCCTTGATTAGGGATCCATCAGGAATCCTAAAAGGAGTCTTTTGCTGGTTTACAGGTTGTTTCCATGACCTGTTCTGCATTTCCTAATGCTGCTGAATGAATTCACATCATCCCTTGGGTTAGAGTGGCTAGAGCTCCATATCAGCCCCACTGCTGAGTTGCCTGCAGCAGGCTCTTAGCAGAGGCAATTGGAATGGCAATCTTGAGGCTCTTCTACACAAATAGCATGCTGACAGGCTCTGTTTTCAAAACCCCAAGCCAGTTTGTCAGGAACATTGCATGTCAGCCCTCATTTGCAAAGGTGGTAGGGTTGGTGGCTTGTTCACCATATGAATGCAGCACCTTTGAGTTTACACTTTTTCACGTATTGAAGCATTCATTAAAAATCCTAAAGACTAATAGCACAGCAGAGTCATAGAATGGTTTGGGTTGGAAGGGACCTTAAAGCTCATCCAGGTCCAACCCCCTGCCATGGGCAGGGACACCTTCACTAGAGCAGGTTGTTCCAAGCCCCATCCAACCTGGCCTTGAACACTGCCAGGGCTCATCAGTCATTCACTGCAGGAGGATAAGTCTTTGTATCTTGTATTTCTAAACTCTCTCCAGCCTTTTCATTAGTCACAGTTGGAATAGTTGGTAGCATTGGTCGCCTGCCTGCTCCGTGATCTGCCAGATCTTGGAGTGTCCAAGGGAAGTATAGCAGGTTTTTCCTGCTGGTGAGCTGGAAGATCCTGGTGGAAAGGATTCCATAAAGACTGCCTCCCACATTGTTCCTGGCACTGCAGGTTTTCTGGTGGGCTGCAATGGATGATCTGGTTTCCTTCGAGCCTTGCCCTGACTTTGAGGGAATGTTGGCAGCTGCAGGCTCCGGCCCTGGGAGATGCTTTGCATAACCAACTGTTGCTGCTTCCAGTTAGTTTGGAAAGGAATTCCCTTCCTTGCTGCCAACACCCTCTTCAAGGTATCTCTTAGAATGTTGGTACTTGTGTTGCCAGCCACTTGCATGTGGACAGAGCAGGCTTGAGATGGGGGTACTGGCCCACACTGTCAATAGGGCACAGGTCATGAACGTCCAACTGTGACAAAGTTGGGTTGCTTTTTCCCCCAAAACCTGTTGTTGTGACAGATTTCCATGGCAAGTAGCTGATGTTTCTAATGAGAATGGTAGAGCCACTCCATTCGAGCCACTCCATTCAAGCCATGTTTGAATGACAACTCAGGTTCTCTGTTCAGGCTCTATTGCCAGCAAGTGCTGATGTGCAATATCCTCCTGGAGGAAACTGCAGCCTGCTTGTCATCTGTGTAGGAAGTGGTTCAAGTGGGAGATAGGGGAGTGTCTGCTGTGAGCATGGCTGTCCATGCAGGGAGAGGCTTGTGCTAGGTAAGTGGATGCTGTACTTAACATACAGGGGAGCACACTGACTTACTGATGACCTTTTGCCAGCTGGGAAGTGCCTGATTAATGGCAGCAGGAGCATGTCCAGTCAGGTTACCCCCTTGGCTCTAACAGGCTTGGTTTTGATGTCAGTAAACTGGAGGGTGTGTGGTCATGCTCTGCTCAGTCACACTGCTGAATATCATGTTCTTTACCTTTGTGCTGAGAGAAGCGCAGAAGGAAAGCGGGGGCAGAGTTTATCCGAGCACACTGAGGTCAAGCTTGTTTTCCCTCTTTGAGCAAGAACAGACCAGCCCCTGGAGTCAGATTCTGCAAGCCTATAAACAAAAGGCTTGTTTCTGCTGAAAGCCAAAGATGGGATTGTGCTCATCCGGAATGCGGGGGGGGGCATTGGAGCTGAATGATCTTAAGGTCCTTTCCAAGCCTTGCTATTCGGTGATTCTCTTGCTCTAGCCTTCATGTTTGTGTGGGTAGCTGGCCTTTGGCACTCTCATTTGGAATGTTGTGTTTGTGAGAATTGCTATTCTAAAGAAAAAAAAGAACATTTTCAAATTCTTGGGTTTTGGCTGTGCCTCACCCTTTGATTTACAGAGATGTGCAGGAGATGGAGGTGAAAGGGGCAAGGCCAGCCCTGGCCTGAACCCCAGTGCAGAGCAAATGACGTGGGTTTTGCTCCTTTAAAAAAACCCCAAGCAGATTGTTTGTGTTCAGGCAGTGAGCGGAGAAAACAAGCAGGATTAGATTTCAGCTCACATGGATTCTTGGAATTAAACCCTAGCTCTCGCTTACAACAGCTTTGACTTCAGTGTGGTAAATGGGGCTGACCAGAGGAGGGTTGAGCAATGGCTTACTGGTAAGCAGGAAGGAGAATGGCCCATGAAGCTGGGTAACGTGGTGTAGCAGAGCAGCATCTCGACATGGGGGAAAGCCAACACCAGTTGGTTTCTCTCAGGCTGTTTTTAATGCTTTCTTATGGCCACTTTATTAGTGTATCTTGTGTTGTTTCTCAAACCCAAAACTTGCTGGTGTGTGTTTAGCCAGGGGACTCTACTTTCTTTGCTAAAACACTGCTCTGCAGCATTCCCCTGCCCCAAAATGTGCAGGCAGCTCTCCCTCTCCCCCATGGGGGACTTAAGTTCAACATGTCAGGTCCCACACATAAGGATGTGGACCTGTTGGAGTGGGTCCAGAAGAGGCCACAAAGATGCTCTGAGGGCTGGAGCAGCTCTGCTCTGGAGACAGGCTGAGAGATATGTTATTCCAAATTATAACTTCAGTTATAATGAGCTGTCTGTTCAGTGTATCAGTGATGGATCTTCTGAATTCCTCTTTCTTTGCCAGGAGGAATCATAACCGGGATCCCTAGCAGCAAGCACGCCCTGCGAGGCAGCAGCTGGAACTGCTTCACTGCAGTAAGGAGGTGAGCAAGAACTTTAACCTTTTGCAACCTGTGGTATCATTTCATTATTCATTTGCCTTCCTCTGATGATGAAGTTTTACCTGCTGCAGTGGAACATGGTACCGATGTGGCGGTTGTGATTTGGAGATGCTCTTCTGATTTGACTCTTCATGCTCCTGCTGGTGTGAGACAAAGGGTGGTGATTCCTCACTACCCAAATGGAGCAGTGTGATGTAACAGTTATCCACCTCATTAATGAGGCAAGAAGATCTGTAGATTCCAAAGAAGACATGTCCCTCTGAGTCAGAAGGCATGAGGTGTTCCTGGGAGCCTTTGTTCTTGCTGGGAGCCAAGGGAAGCTGTGGGGTTCAACTGCTGTAGGAGGATGATGGAGTTCAGTTTCCTTTTTTATCTAGCCTTTGCTGGTAAGCATTTACCTGTAGCACACGAACAGAAGATGCTACAAAAGATGTCTTCTTCATTCCATATAGTACTGGGTTTGCTCTGTGCTGGAATATTAAATGCTCCAAATGTCTTTTCCCTGCCCTCGAAGCAGAATGGTCAAGGGTAGAGGCAGGAGATTCAACCCATGATTTAAGGTGTGTGCCTTACTTGTCCTGTGCCGTTTTCTCTTGTCTTCCCCTTCACATTCAGCCCACTGAAGCTGTTGCTTTTCTGAACAACCATAATGATTTATGTCTATTCTGCTGAGGACAGCTCTTGCAAATAACCTTGTATTCCATGAAAATGAAATGATTTCTTCCAGTCTTCCCTATACAAACAGTCAACACTAAAGCATTGTCTGGTAGTGCTGACTAACAAACCCTATAATTAGTAATCTCCAATTAATGAAGCAGCGTGGTGATTAAAGCCTCATGACTTCTCTATAGAAGAAATAAGTTAAACATTAGGCATGCTGGTTTAAATTGGCCATGAGCTTTGTAAGGTCTCTGAGTGCAGGACAAATCAGTAGCACCTTTCTGAAAGTTTTTGACTTAGTCTTCCATTTTGTTGCTGTTTTCCCTGTGTGGCCCCAAATACAATATTGAAGTTTGATTTAAACTGCAATGATGGCTGTAGGTGGAGTTCATCTTCTAGTAAGCTTCATTGACCTCACTGGGTAAAAGAGATGGGCCACAGTGGATGGGTAAACTGTGGTGTTCTTGAAGGGAAATGACAGAGAGTTAAGCATGCATTTGATCCACACCAGCTTCCTTCCCTCTCTCCATTTCACCAGCATGTTTCCACTGCTTCCGTTTCCAAACCTTGCAGTTTTACTCCCAACCTTGTCTTCACATACGGTTTTCCTTCAGAGGCCTTGAACCTCATGCTGCCATGCAGATGGCATTCTGTGGCACCACATGGCACGGTGCAGTTGGGCCTAACCACATCCCATTTGGCCATCATTGTCCTTCTGGTCACCAGATGCTGACTTTTAAGTGCAGCTGCTTCTATAAAATACTTAGAAATTGTTCTAGTGGGCTTAAAAGAAATTGTTGCTGCTTGGAACAATCAATAGCTGAAGATTTCATAGTAAAAGGTGGACTGTGGTATGTAAACATTGGTGTCCCCTTCCTCTGGTTGCCTCCATCTCCGTAGTGTAACACTTGACATGAGTGCTTTCCATGGAGCTTCAAAAATGCCTTTGTGCAGCAGTGGTCCTTTTGTGAAATCCTGTATTTCCTGTCCCATGTGTGAAATACCAGCAAGGTAAAGGAATTTATGACAAGCCCAGAGCTGAGAATAGAGTAAGCTGCTCCCATAGTTCTGTCATCCTAGAGGTGGATTATCTTTAGATCAAGGGTGCTGTATTTCAAAGAGAGAGGAGTGTTGCTTGCTTCTATTAGTGTACCCGTTGGAATTGATGGGGCAGGAGGCTGAGTGCCTGTTTTGGTCCTCCCCATTTTCAGGATGTGTTTGAGGTCCACAGTGGGCATCTGAGGGGAAGATCTGATCTGGGTCAGGCTGCTGCTGCTTTGGGGCAGGAAGGCAGATGACAAACAGTTCCTGTTCTGCTGCAGAAGTTACTGCAGCAACTCCAAAGTGTTCAGTTCTGTGTGACTCCAAAGGCAGTGGGTTCTGTGTGTCACAGGAAGGCTTTTGGAGATAGAAATGGTGGCTAAGTACGCCTTTTGGGTATCAAATGGTCTAAACCACAGTTCAGTTGAGTGGGGAAAACTGTATCTGGATTAACTGCCTGCACTGAGCTGGTCTGAGCTGCAGAGGTCTCTGTTAAGCCACTTAAAGACGGTGGATTATTTTAAACTGGAAAGCTCTCTTTGTTATGCTGGGGCCTTTAATATTAAATAACATTTGTACATTTGAATAAAGGAGTCTGTCATGCAACCATCGCTTTAATCGCAGCTCCAGCTAACAGTGCAGTCCAGCCAGCACAGTGGAGCGAGGCACTGGAGCACTTGGAAGAGGCGGTTTAGCTTTGGTAAGGAGGGAGATGGGTTTTGCTGCTCTGAGCCCTGCAGAGCAGTCCCAACCCAGAGGTGCCTACAGAAAGCCCGAGGTGTCGGCAGATGGCAGCACCTTGCCCTGGGCTGGGTGTTATTTCTGGCCAGGAGATTCCTTGGTCCCCTGGATTCAACACCACAGTCTAGACTTACTGACAGACAGGATTCTTCTCCTGTTAGGTAAGCCAGATGTAGACACCCATTATGCAGATTCCCAGCCATAGTATCCCTCTGTAACATATTTCAAATTGCCTAAATAAGGGGCTGTTGTGGCCAGGCTTTTGGGCAGCTTGCAGCCCTCTGTGTGATGTGGTTTTTTTCCCTTGAAGATAGCTAATGGATGCAGACTGGATGCTTTTTGCCCTCTGTTCAGATGTGGAACTGTAGCAAGAGGCAGGCTGCATAAAGAACTAATCTTTTTCCACAGAAAAAGCTTAACGGCCAGTAGCTTGTCCCTGTCACTGCAGCGCTGTTCATACAAGCATCTCCATGGGTGTTACTACATAAAACATAGATTCAACAGGCGGTTTTTGGTGTCTGAGCACTGTAAACGTGCATCCCCGGGAACAGGAGGGTTAGAGAGTTATTTATTAGCTATTTTCAGGGGAAATAACACCCTCTGCCCTGTGCTGTCTGCAAAACAGTGGTGTTTGGATGCTCAAGCTCATGTTGACAGCCAGGAGTAAGACTTTGCCCTTTGCAGCGCTGGGTGGGACTCTCCCTTCCTCTCGTGTGGGCTGTAATCCCATCCCTTCCTGCATGGGAAGGCTGGCTGTCCTTCAGCCTCCTCCTGCATTAAGCCCTGAAATGTGCTCTGCATGTTTAAGGGCTTATTGCAGCCTGCAATTACTGACTCGTGATCATCTGCAGCTTCCCAGTGCATCTGTGCTCTTGGGTACTTGCATGAGTTAAAACGCCTGTCTGCTTCCAGCAGCATTATATAAACCATCTCATTTTGAAAGTGTGTTTTAACATTTCTGCTTTAAGATGTGAGATAATGAGAGGGGGTGAGCATTGCTGAGTCAGTCCTTAGTGGCTCTGCTTTTTGTCCTTCCTGCCCTCCTACATGTTCCACCTGGGCATGGAGTTAACCTTCAGCAGCGGCAGCCCCCATGGGCTTTTTTCCTCTCAACACATAGCAGTAAGCAGAGCCTGGTTTCCTATTCTATTCCTTGGCCTGAGATAACAATCGGGGCTTTTTGGAAGAGCCCTGGCTGAGGAGCATTGGAGATCTGAGAAGGAAGCTTGCCCTGAAGTTCGGGCAAGCTGCTGCTCTGTCCTGCCTTTGCCAAATGGGCAAACAGCCAGGATAACTAAATCAGCCTTTGAAACACTGAAACTCGAAGTAAATGGGAATGTATTCTTATGGGTCAGCCTGGAGAAGAGAAGGCTCTGGGGTGACCTCAAAGCAGCCTTCCAGTATCTGAAGGGGGCCCACACGGATGCTGGGGAGGGACTCTTCATCCGGGACTGCAGCGATAGGACAAGGGGTGATGGGTTCAAACTGAAACAGGGGAAATCCAGGGTGGATCTAAGGCAGAAGTTCTTTACTGTGAGGGTGCTGAGGTGCTGGCACAGGGTGCCCAGAGAAGCTGTGGCTGCCTCATCCCTGGCAGTGTCCAAGGCCAGGTTGGGACTGGGTTTGGGGCAACCTGCTCTAGTGGAAGGTGTCCCTGCTGTGGCAGGGGGTTGGAGCGGGATGATCTTAAGGTCCTTTCCAACCCAAGCCATTCCATGTTGCTTCCAGCTGCAGAGCTGAGGTTTCACTGGTTGACAGTATTGTGTACAACCTAGAGGTGCTTGATGCTGTTGTCTGCTGGCCTGCGAGCTGACAGAGTTAGTCACAAAGGATGTGAGGAAACCTGACTCTTGTTTTGGTGTGTGAGATGCTGACAGACACGCAAGACATTACCTATCACTGTTAAAGGATAGTGTATGGTGGCATCTATGGTGCAGGTCAGCAGGGTTTGTCTGGCTTCTGATTCTTTTGAAGTTCAGAGCTGCCTCAGCACCTTCCTGTTGATGTGCAATAATGCTCAATGCAGGTTTTAAACGAAACCTTTTAGTTTCTGGTGAAATGGGAAGCTCTGTCTGTGGGCTTAACTGGAAGAACAGTTCCTCCTGTGTCAACGTGGGGAAAGGTTGTGTCCTACTGGGAAATCTGGCTGAGAACATGCAGGGGATTTAGGTGAATAATCCAACTACCTGTTGTTTCTAGCGTTGATTTCTGACTTCCCAGTGTGAAAACCCTTAATCTCTTACATGAATCCCATTGAATTTATGCTTTCCGATCGCAGAACAGTTGCACAGGTATGTTATCATTACACAGGTCACGTGTTAGCTGGTTTTTCTTAGATTTCTATAAAAGTGATTAAACAGCACTAACTTTCTACCTCCTTCCGGCCAGTTTCCCACCCGGGTGCAGGGTGCACATACAGCTGCTCTCGCTGTCTGGACAGGCTTGCATTCCTCAGCCCTGAGGCCAGCATTCCTCTGCTCCTCTGCACCAGCTTAGTGTTTGTTTCAGTTTTGACTCCAGCTCACTTAAGCTGCCAGACACCTTTAATAGCCGTGCATACAGCTCCCACCCTCCGGTGGTTTAATATCTTCTTCATACTTACCAAAATAAAATGGATATTTGGCACATTTCCATCACTTGTTGCTGCCGTTCACTGGAATTAACCTGGGATCCCCAAATGCCATTTGTTAAAGGCAGTTGCAGTTTGCTTACCAGACACTGAGTCAGTTAAAAACCTGAGGGGAAAGTTGCCTTTTTGGGTTTTAAGTTTTGGTGGCAGCTTGGACCGGAGAAATCTCTGCTGTGGGTTTCTCCTCTGCTCTGTGTACACAGGAGCTCATGTGTGAGCTGTTCCTTCCTTAGAACTCGGCCCTGGGTGACTCAGTTTTATTGTCATTTGCTCCCTGCCATGCAATGCCACAGGAAAAAGTGTGTGCAAAAGTGTCTAGGAAGGGCCAGATGAGTCAACAGTTTGGGTGCTATGCTTCAGGTTCAGAACAGCATCTCTGCTTCTTACCTATTGCTTTCCACAGCTTGATTTATTACCGGCAGCTGTATCTTTGGGGAGAAGAATCCAAACCAGCCCCAAAACATAGACAATACATCCTATGCCTCAATGGCTTTGATGTAATTCGGACCTCGATGCCTCCAGCCTGAGCTGGAATTGAGTTAAGACAGTGGTGTTGAAATTCATCTTTTTGAAGTCTAGACGTAAGTAATAGACTTTCTGTGTAACCATGAGGATAAGGCTAGCACTGTGCCAGCTACAGTTATAGTAAATCATTGCTCTGGAAGAAACAGTACAAAGAAATGAAGAACAACTTTCCTTGGAAGCCTCCCATTTGAATATTGCCATAGTCTGGTTATATGTGATTGATTCTGAGCATTTGGAAGCGAGCTAGCAGGTCTCTGACTGTTCACAGCCAAAGGTTGGACAAAGTCTGATTAAACTCTGTTATATCATCAGTACTAGAAGCTTCTTAAACCTGACTCTCCTGGGACTCATCTTTGCTTCTTCTGGTCTTGGTTTTAGTAGCTCTGAACCAAAGGGATGCTTTATTTCCATAGCAGATCTCAAATCTGTTTGGGTGTTTCTACAGAGAGTCCCCAGCGTGGGGGCAGCTTTGATTCTCTACAAGATACCTGCTATGAAGGACTTTGGAAAGCATCTGCAAGAGAATACAGAAAAGCCTCAGTACCATGAGGACAGGCAGGTTTGTCCAAGGCATTTCCTTATAAAGTATTGCTACAGCTGCAAAGCTGTGCCAACAGGAGCGGTCCATTTCTCTCCTTTTCCTTTCCTTGTTGCAGTGAAGAGTCCACTCCTGCCAGAGTCCCACCCAGTGCACTGTGATCGATGCAGAGCATGGAGGTGGCTGAAGATCCACAGTGCATGGATTTTTGTGCCTGAATTTGGAACCGGAGATGCAGAGAGTTCTGCAGAACAGTTGTGAAAGGCATTTCCTGCTAATCTCATTGCAGCTGGCTCCTGGAACAAAAGGAAGTGATTCCTTAGTGTGTTGAGCAGCACTTGGTGCCACTTCTCATGGGTTTCAGTGGACTGACTGGTACAAAATACTTGCTAGGTTGAATGCCTTCATCCTGACATACTGTTAACGTGGTAGGGTTAGCTTTGGTGCCACAGGCTTTGGGATGCTCCGTTCTGTAAGTAATGACCAAAACAGAAGGAATAATAGGAAGTATTTTGGGGCTGTCCCTGAGAAGGCTGGTTCCTTCTGAAACCAAAGCAGATTAACTCAGAAGGCAGAACTTTGGGTTTGGAGCTTCCAGGGTTTGATTTGTCTGCAGCTGAAGGAGCTGACCCTGGTCTTGTTTGGAGGGGGAGAGGATGCTGATGCAGGGCCTGGGGCTTCTATAGCACAGCTGCATGTCAGAGTAGAGTGCAAGTTGTTCATCTCCTGCAGTAAACCCTTGTGGTTACTCAGTCCAAACTCACTTTGTTGTGAACTTTGGAGATAAGCTATAATTCAAACCTTCGTGTTTTTGTCAGCTCCCTACTACCAATAGATGCATCTTACAGAGTATTTGGTGGGGGTTTTAATGGTTTGAAATGATCTCGGTGCTTTTTGCAACAGATGATCCACAGAGGACTAATAGTTAACTTCTGCATTGTGCAGAGCATTTCTCTCTGCTAGCTGCTGGTTGTTGTGCAAGCACATTTACAGCTTTATCAGCATCTCCTCTGTCCCGAATGCTGTTTTCTGTTTGTCTTAAGTGCTCTGTTAAGATTTACTGTGGCCTTGCAGGGAATGGATCAGTTGTTTTCCCAAGGCCATGCTGTGGCAAAGCTGGTGTAGGAACCTGGGCTAGTCTTCAGGACTATGGTTTGGTCTTCAGGCTCTCACTGCATGCCATGTAGGTCTGAAACAGAGGGTGAGAGTGACTTAGAGGACCCACTTCCTACCCATAGCATATGCTGCTGCAGAACTGGATGTGACTGTTCCCTGAGGCAACCCTTGCTCAGAAAGTGTGCTGGGAACTCTGGAATCTGGGAAAGCAGCTGAGCAAACGCAGGGCAGGCTGCCCCGCTTCCTTCCTGGGGGTGATGCTCTGACAAGTCAAGCTGACAAGTCAATCTGTGCTCCGTCTCTAGTGCTAAAGAAGCACTTTAAATACAACAGCAACTGCTCAAAGTCACATTGCCTTTGAAACAGGATTGACTTAGGACTTCTGCAGCATGTGCAAAACTCCTCTGTGTGCTTAATCAGACACAGCAGTGTGCAGAGGGGGAAGGGAGAATTTGAGATTGTGGCAGTATAATATTTATATTATAAAATGTATTTTAATATAACTGAAATAATCCCAGTTTAATATGTCTGGGCAGTGTTGTGATTCTCTCTTGTTCAGGTTTTAGCCTCCCAAGTGACTAAAGATGTGATTGATTGGTGTTGAGATGTGAGGTTGTAACCTGGTTTGGTGGTTTTCATCAGTTTTTTCCTTGTCCCTCTTGACACCTCAGTATTAAATTTGTATCATGCTGAAACCTGTCAATGTGAACCCATCTTGTGTTGGTTTTCCATGAACTCTATACAGAGGAGAGACTTTGCATTAAACATCTTTGTCTCAAAAACTCTGAGCTCAGATGTCCAGGGTCAGCAGAACAGATTTGCTTTATAGACCAATAGCAAAGAACCCTTTGGTATCTCTGTCACAATCACAGCTCACCCCAAAAACATTCTTTGCAGCAAACTTATCAGCAGTGTAAGTCTCCAAATACATTCCTGGTTTCTCTGCTCCTGGCTGCCCTCCAGCCATGTCACACCATGTGCCTTTACTGAGAGGAGCCTGTTTGTGTACCTGTCTCCTTTGCTGCTCGGGGTCACCTTGATGTGCTGTAGTTCCTCCACTTACACAGTTCATGCCTTGAGAGCATTTATATAGGGCCGTGAATTTTCAGCTACCCTGAAGTGATGTTTGCAGCCTTTCAATGGGGATGGCCACAGACCTGTGGGAGGCCACAAAGATGAAGAGGGTGCACCCTGGGGGTACCCAGTCCATTATTCTCTGTGAATTGCACCCACTTTTCCAACTTTCTCAAAGCTGCTGAACAGTGGGAAAAAGGAGAAGGGAGAACTTATGCAGGGGTTCAGGTTCAGAAGAATGTCCAAGACAACAATTAGGGCTATCTGCTCTCATCTCCCATGATTAGCTTGCATAAACACAAGGGTGCGAGAGTGCAGTTAACACCCAAAATCTGCTTTATAGTGTGAAGGGATGTGAAATACTTGAGGGGGGTCTGACTGAAATGCTACACTTAGTGGAGGAGTAGCTGCATGCATCCCATGGGGGTACACAAAACCTGGTATCTCTTAGGTCTGATGCTTTCTTTGGTGTGTCTTGGTGTGGATGTCCTTCCAATGAGTTGACACCTCTTGTTTTCAGTAGCTTTGGGGAAGCAACCTCTCCTTTCCCACAGTCATGTGCTGGATTTCACAGCAAGAACATGTTTCTTGCTGGTTGCCATTTGAGCATCGCACCTGGGAAACGCATTACTGGGGAAGAATGGCTTAAGATAGGGTTCACAGGCCCAACAAGTTCACTTTAAGTGCAGTTGGTTTTGGAAAGCTTGGGCAAAAAGGGTAAGCATGGTCCCTCAAGGACTCTGAGAGAGGCATCAGGAGGGGAGGTGAGCTCAGAGCATGAGTTGAGTTGGGTTGAACTGCCATAGCTGGAGAATGAGAACTGCTGCTCTGTTGTTTTTGTGCCAAAACAACGCTGGGAGTCTCCCTGAGAGAACTAAAATGGCATTGGTCCAGTATTTACTGTAGGATGGGGAAGAGCAGTGATGTGCTTACAGGCGTTCACACGGCTGGGGCTGTGTGAATCATCTTGCAGAGTTACCCAGCTTGGGAGGTCGTCTGTCTGCCTTGGCCCTCCCTGACATCTCCCTTTCCCTTCCCACGATGGGAGGGGGAGAAGATGTGGTGATCTCCTGTGAGTTTCCTGTGGTTGGGTGACTCAATCCGTACTCAGTTGGCTTACTAATGCTTCTCATGTGTCACCAGCCCATGTGGCCTGAGCACCCAGAAACCTACCTGGGGGTAGTACCTGGTTGGCACATGATGGCAACCACCCCAGCTCTGGAGCCTCTGCTTCAAAGGCCAAATCCTGCTTGTCTTTAGGATGCCTGGGAATATGCTGTAGCAGTTGGTATGAAACTGTTCCAGAATGCAGTTCCTTGGCTGTCAGTTTTGCTTAATCGAAGCTGGATTTAACCTGCTTGGGTTTGATGGAGCGTGGTGGTAGTAGTGGGTTTGCTTCCCAGTGTCCCTGCACTTCAGTCTAAACACCCTGTTTCTTTCAACAGCTTTTGCCTGGAGGCTGTTCCCGCATCCTTTCCATAGGTTTAAAACTTGCACTTCAACAGCTGCATTTCTGCAGCTTGATTTCTCTTGGAATATCCAACTGCTTTCGTTTTCCTCCCTCGAACAAATAGCACTGTTGATGTGGGTTGTAGGTGATGTGCACCCAATGGTTTCTATCAACCCTTACCCCTTCCTTTCTGTCAGGGCTTTCTCCAGTCTCAGATGTTCAGAGACCAATAATTTGGCTCCTTTATACCATTGCTCCTTCTTAATAGTACACTGAAATTAATAGAGGTTTTAAGTGTTCTAAGTGCGCTTTGCCTTAATACTTCACCTGGCAATGAAAATGGTCAGTAAAGCATAAATTTGAGTTGGAACCATATTTCTTAATGCTTTCAGTGATTTCTGTACCCACTATAGAATATGAGTGGTGAATAGATTACTTTGTTCCTCTGGCTGAAATCCCATGTGAAATTCCTATCGCTAAGCATCTCTGGTTTGCAGAGGCTTCCCAGAAAAGCCTGTGGAATTTCTTCACAGTCGTTAGCTTCCAAACCTATGTCCCAAAGTTGTGTTTGTGGAAGGATTATCCACATCCAGACGTTGGCATCTTGCTCCCGATTTCTCTTGCAGTGCCCTCTGTGTTCCTCACCATAATAACTTGTATAATAACATGTATAACCATATCCACCATGCCTCTGCTTGCTGGTTCGTTCTGCCAGTCCCACCACCGCTGTTCTCTGCACTGGAGGCTGTTTGCAGGTCCATGTGGCAGGGAAGCCCTGGGCATCTGAAGACACCCAAGTCTGTTCCCAGCAGCGGTAACTCCGGGAATCACAAGCATGGCTGGATTAATGGCAAACAGGAATGCTATTTACGTGGTTCCAAGCAGAGAGGGAGGAAAAAGAGTATTCAGAACTGCAACTGCTGCTGAAGCTTGGTTCAGCGCCAGCACTGCCTGGATTGGTGCCTGGCTAAATCAACAGGCAGTTCAGTTTGAGGGAGTTCCAGGAAAGGGCCTGAGAAATACCTTTTTGCTGTGGTTGTGTCTTGCTCTTGCTGCCCTGGTGTGGAGCCCTAAGCTCATGGGATCTGGCTCTTGGGTCTGAATAGGTATGCAGCACAGGCTGAGTGCTCAGATCCTGCTCACACTCTCTGAAGGGGAATGTGAGTGAGTGAGCAGCTTCATTCCGCAGATTAATACGTGTGTTTTGCTTTCTGTGTTTTTCATATTCGGGTTGTTGATGTGGGTGATTTCAGGTGGAAACCTTGTGAGTTGCTTGCATCTTGGGCAGCCTTTTCCTCTTCTGGAGCTGATAAATGTATGTTCTGATATACAAAAAATTCAGAGCAGCTTTTCAGAAACCATGTGGTTCAGCTTATGTGCTCTTCAAACTGTCCCAACGTCTGCTGGTCATTGCACAAGAAACAGGGATATAATGATTTAAAGAGCCCCTGCAAACTGCTCTGTGCTCTGTTTGGTCTACGAGCTGCTGCATCTGCAAGTTACATTTGGGGTTTGCAGGCTTTGCCCTCTGTCCTGTTCGTGCTTTATGGCTGGCTGAAATGAGACCCAGTGTGACACTGTGGGAACCAAGAGGGAAGCAGTTGGGAAGCAGCTTAAGAGGGTTTGTTGGGATGGGGGGAGGTGGCAAGCAGCACCTCACTTGTTTCTCATGATGAGTTTCCCACGTTGGTAGCAAGGCCGTAAATTAGATGGGGAGCTCTGTTGTCCAGAAATATCTGGGATTGTAAAGAGCCTGATTTTGTTGCCAGAACACCCCAAAGTATTTGTGTGTTGCTGTAAGGTCAGCAGGCCTGGGGCCCTTCATCTGTGCCAACGGGGTTGTTTGGTTTCACGTGCCATTAAGATAAATTCATAATTAGTTTGCATGAAGGGCTTACCTCTGACACTTTCGTAGGCTCTTAGCTTGCATGCTTTTCCAAGTGACTGATTCAAAGACTTCTTCTTTAACTGCTGATTTGCTGAAGGCTCCTAAGGAGGTGACAGCAGAGGGTGGGATCTATCAGCGAGACTTGAATTCTCAAGACCTGAAGCGGTTGTGCAAGGAAGGGTGTCTGATATAATCAGGCACAGAGGTACTGCCGAACTTGAAGAGGAGGAAGGTAACTGAAAGGCTTCCATGTGTTTGACCCTGTGTTCAGGTTGGATATGAGGAAGAAGTTCTTTACTGTGAGGGTGCTGAGGTGCTGGCACAGGGTGCCCAGAGAAGAGGTGAATGCTCCATCCCTGGCAGTGCTCAAGGCCAGGTTGGACAGAGCCTTGAGCAACATGGTCTAGTATGAAGTGCCCCTGCCCATGGCAGAGGGGTTGGAACTGGATGAGCTTAAGGTCCTTTCAACGCAAACCAGTCTATGATTCTGTGACCTAATCCTGAATCGAGGGTTCAGCACCGAACGAGCCAAAAGCAGCTGATTCATTTGTGATAAATACTATGTGGAAAGGAAAATGAGGAGAACCGGGGGTTACATTTGATGGTACGATGCTGTACAGCCTGCTGTATGACTCAAGTGGGCCTTTGCCTTCTTTTAAGTGCAACAAAGAGTTAACTCCAATGCTTTTAATCAAGTTGTTTGCATTCATCAATGGGTGAAAATAGCCGGAGGGTAGATAGAAGCTTTCCTTCATGTACAAAGCAAGTCCAACAGATAATAGTTTGTCCCTACAAGACAAAAGTTACAGTACAATGAAGACTAACCACATCGCTGTGCTGATGGTGAGTTTATTCTGCTTCAGTTGATGGACGTGCTTAGCTTATCTCACCTTGGGAGGCCTGTAATAGACCTGGAGAGGTGACAAACAAGTTCTCAGTGCAGACCTGTAATGCATTAAGCTTTGTTTTGATTAACGTTTTATTTGCTGAACCTGCTGCTTTTGAATCTGCCTTATGGCTGCTGCTGATGCCCAGGTAGCACTGTTTTTCCCCAAATAAAAGCCACAGAAGCATAGCCTGACACTCTGACAGCGATAGCAGTCACCCTGATGACCACAGAAGCTTCTGTTGTTTATCTGGCTGGCCACAGGGTCATTTGTCACGCAGTAGCTGTTCAGTTAGGCTGTGTGCAGGGGAAATAACAACCCACACTTCTCCTGGCAATACAATGAGCCAAAGCTCATCTCAGTCTCCCCTCTGGCAGTTAAAGCCATTCCCCTTGTCCTGTCCCTCCATCCTTTGTCCAAAGCCCCTCTCCAGGTTTCCTGCAGCCCCTTCAGGCACTGGAGCTGCTCTGAGGTCTCCCCCTCAGTACCTCTCTCCTCTCCAGGCTGCCCCAGCCCGGCTCTCTCATCCTGGCTCCAGAGCAGAGCTGCTCCAGCCCTTGCAGCATCTCCATAGCCTCCTCTGGCCTTGCTCCATCATCTCCATGTCCCTCTTGTGTTGGGGGCCTTGGAGCTGGATGCAGGACTCCAGGTGGGCTGACACAGTGAGTGCTGTGTAACTAGCTTCTTGTGTTGGAAGGAACAGATGAGATACAGTGGTGATAGGGATGACCCTCAGATCATTTCAAGTCCTGGAGCTTTTGAAATCATAAAACCAGTGGCTGTGGACTGCTGGTTTCTTGCACGTTTTCCTTCCTCTGCTCCTGGCTGCTATCCAGAATGAGCAGCTTTGCACAGTGAATCTGTATGCAGCCTGGATGCTATAGAAGGTGTATGTGTAGAGGTTGACCCTTTCTGCTGTAAACTTCTCCCTTCATTGAAGTTCACAGCTTCAAACCACTATATACAAATTAATCTGACAGATGAGCAAAGGAGCTCTTGACCCTTCATATGTGCCATTTGTAGAGCTTGTGCTGTTCTAATTGTGGGATTCTGCAGAACCACATTGTGTGTACTCCAAAGAACAAATCGGTACAAGCAGAACAGGCTGATGCTGGAGGAGCAGCTTGTGCCAGAGGTCTGTGCTATGTGCTTCTGGTCAGGACAGGCTGCACTGCAGTTGGCTTTGTGCTCTAAACCAGACATGTACCCTTCAGTCTGGGTCACTGGGGGGGATTCTTTTGTTTGGGGTGGTTTTTATGTTGTGGTTTTTGTGGGCTCTTTTGGTTGGTTGGGTTTTAGATAATAGGATAGTTCTCCTGAAAGGAGCATTATGATCTGCCTGGAGCTCTGGGGTCAAACTTCCACCTGGCCAAGGCTTGAGCTGCTATGACTGCTCCATGGGACTATTTGCTGCTCTGGAAAGCTATACATAGCAAAAATTCAGCCTGTGTAGCAGTGCTGTGTGCAAGTAAGTTATGTGTGTCCTCTTTCCTCTTAGTGGTGTTTGTTGGGGCAGGACCACAGTGAGCAGCACTGGGACAGGCACTGGTTGTTCCATGCTCAGAGTGGAACCTGGCTGCTGACCTTTCATGCAGTGTGTGCTTCTGATCTTGCAGGGGTCGTGGAGTTAATGTGGACCATCCAAAGATTGATGTTTATACAAAGTGTAAAGCCAGTGACATTTACCAGGCACTTACTGGCATAGTTGGGCTGGAGTCAGTGGATGGGGATTTATTTTTTAGCTGCCTTTGTTCTGCAGGGTTGCTAATATTCCCAAACGGAGTGTGCTTGTATCAGCAGCATCTGTGGTGCACAGTCTGACTCATGTGCTCTTTGAGTGAGGATGACAAATGGAGAGTGGAGACAAACAACTCCCTGGGATCAGTGTGCATTGGAGGGGGGGAGGAAGGAGAGGATGGTCATCTTCTAAGCATGTCCTAATTGCTGCCCTCATGTGGGGAAGTTTGCCCTTCTGCTCCTGGAGAAACCTCATTTATCACCTCAATTCCTTGGATGCAGAGGAGGGAAAATGAGCATCTCTGATAAATGGATTGGAAAACTGCAGCTTCTCAGTTTCCCCTGAACTCTATGAGCAGTGTGCCCCCAGTGCACCCCTGATGCCTTGGGTTTGATGGTTGAACCATCCCAATGCATGCACTTGGGGTGGTTTGTTGTTGAAGACACACGTGCTTGTCTGATTCACAGCACTAGGTTTTAATCCACTCCATTACAGTAGTGGCCTGGCCTGGTGCAGCCCCAGCAAAGGCATTGCATGTCCCTGGCAGCAGGACGGGGGAAACAGCCTGTGTTGGCTGCTGAAGGAGCTCAGTCACACTCTTTCCTTTGGCTAATAATAGCTCAGAAGTGTTTACCACACTGTGCACCGGATTTTAACCTCATTTAGTTACCAGGTGGAATTTCAGAGGTCACTTGTCATAGTTAACAATGAAATACAGCTCAGTGTGTTAGCTCCGATCAAGGCAGCGCTGTGAAGCTGTGTCTTCCCCAGCTGAGGATAAACAAACCAGAGCCCTTTCCTAGGGTAACCTGAGCAAGTGTCTCTTTTGTCTCCCTTTTCCTTGTGCCTCTGGGTGGGAACAGAGGAGAGATTTGTTGCTCTTGAGATCATTTTTGAAGAGGATTGGGGACCAGGTAGAGGAGTTTGCACGCAAATGTCATGCTCTGATGTGAGGCTGGGGGTATCTGTGGGTGCAAAGGTAGGTGAGGCAGTGCTTTGAAATGCTTTGCTTGAGAAGTGAAGTCCTAATTCTGGCACTTGTTGAAAGGGGATTGCCTACAGTCATCCTTCTTCGGAATAGATGGTGTGAAATTAAGCTGCCTGATTTTCACTTTGATGTTCCTTTTAATTTTCCCTAGAACATAAGCATTTTAACCTAATTTCCCCTATGAAAAAAATGCCTTTTTTTGTTATTATTCTTTCAAAGAGATCCTTAACTGAAATTGAAATACAGTCTTGAAGAAATTGCTCAACTTTGATCACTAAACTTAAAAGCTAGGAAGGAGATAGGATTAGTGCTATGACTTCTGTAGGCACTTGTGACTTGAACAGAAATTAAAGGGGGGAATAAACATCTGTCCTTTGAGCTCTCCAGCTCAAGGTTTGGACACTTCTGGAGCATGTTAAATTACTGCACCTTTCCTCTAATCTTAACCCATCCTTAACTTCAGTCTGCTTAATGGTTTGGCATGCCTTGAGCTGTGACTCAATTTGAGTTCATCAGCGAGTTACCTGCTCAAGTGCAGCAGTGCTTTTGAATTGACATTACCTGGTGTACCCGCACAGCTTGATAGGGGATGGAAATAGCTGCTGAGCTGCAACCCAGCTCCTGGGCAGAGTGGATGGAAGTTGAGCATGGTGTCTTCCAAACATCCATGGGTTTGCTGGACTCTTTCAGCACTGTATAAACTAATACAGCATACGGCTTTTCCCTTGCAAAGCTACATCAGAGGTTTAATTTAAGTTCTACTTTCATGATAGCCCTTCACTTAATACTGCTCCCAAGCTTTTAAAGCCAAGCCTCACTGGAGAAGACTATGAGCAGCTCAGCCACAGGCTTACCCGAGCGTGGGCATATGCACAAGGCTATTGCAGGACAAACTTGAAGGCCTGTTTGTGCTCTGAGCACCGAGTCCTGAATTCCTTCCTGAAGGAAGAGGGAAGACCCCCCCTCATCTGCTGATGGCTGGAAGTGTGGGTACCAGTGAAGGCTGTTGCACCCTGCAGCATGCTCACGTCTCTGCCCGTGGTGCCCCAGGCTGCTCTTACAGGAGTTCAGGGTAGCACAACCTCAGTAGGGAATTGGTTTATCTTGTTTGGGCACAGAACTTGTAGCTTGATTTGCCACATATTGCTTAAAGCAGAGCCCTGAGAAGCTGGGCTTGTTTACAGTAAGCTTGCAAACAGCTTTGGACAGCTGCTGTCCCTCAGCTTGAAACCCTTAGAAAGCAGTGGGTTAAAGCAGTTTAACCACTCCACTCCTCCAGCACTTCCCAGGTATCTTCAAGGAACTCAAGTTCTTGCATTCAGTACATGCAGAGCCGGGTTTGCTGTGATCCGACGGTGCTTCCTTCCTGGCACTTTAAGGATGCTCATTTGGATGGGAACCTGCATATGGACTTCTGTTGACTTAATGCTGCCGATGTATGGCCAGAGCAGTGCAAGAGGCAGCTGTATCGTCACAAGCCATCCCCTGAGTGGTGGGGATGGCTCAGCAGGATGCTCCAATGGCTTCTATGGACTGTAGCAAGCCAAAACCTTGGTGGGAAGCTGTGTGGAGCCTGAGTTCTGCCTTGCTTCTGTGGCCTCAGTGGTGGAGCTTTATTATCTCAGACACTTAATCTGAAGCTCTGGGGTATGCAGAAGCCAAAAGGGTCACATGGAGCTGTTTGTTGCTTTTAACTTTGGGATGATGTTGCCTTCAAATGTGCTTCCTCAGTTTCTATAGGTCTACTGACTTGGGTTTATTCACTCCAGGAGGGTATCGGCTAAAAGCTGGTTGACTTTGCCACATTAATGTATTGCAGTTTCTTTACTTGTAATTCCGAGGCACTTGGCCATTGCTCATGGATTTGAGCAGGCATTTTCTCATCTTCCTATTGCTTTGAATTTGCCACCAATTTTGGGTCAACAGCCAAACCTTCATGTGATACTGGTGGGGGTGAGGTGGTGGTATGCTGTTCTTCAGTGGTGGTCTTTGAGGACCAAGGGATTTGATGCTACAAGTCTGCAGCATCAAGTCAAAGTGGTGGTGCTTGCTCTGATGCACTGACTTGGAGGAGCAGTTAGGGCTCATGTTGGTGAAGTAGGTGACTGTCCTAAGTGTCACCAAGTGCTTCACAAGTTGTGGGCTATTAACCTGTTCAGCAACACTTGTAGTTAATGGAGCGCTGACCTTCTGCTTCTCAATTTCTCTTACCTTAAACAGCCTCTGGAAAACTCATAAACCAGGCATTTGAAGACACTCCTAACATGGTAGCAAATGCTGTGAAGGGAAGGCTCTGTCTTATTCCTACCATCTGTCTCACCACACATGCCAGATGATGCAATGTGCTGTATGCCACATGAAAATAAACCCTTTTATTTTTAACAAACTGCATTTAGGAACACATTAGCAGAATATTTAGCCAGTCCCTAAATTTGGGACTGATCTTACTTAATTCCTCAAGGCAACGCTAACACACTGCATCCTTCAGCGCTGGAGCTGGCACCGGAGAGCTGCAAACTCCTACTCTGACATTAACAGAAATGAGCCTGTTCCACTGTAGTGCTCAGAGCTGGGCTGACTTACACTGATTCACTGGGTGTAAGTAGTGTTTGTCTCCAAAGGACGTGTGTGCACATGTGTGTGCGTGCTCCCAAGGCTCAACTGTAGCGTGATCTGTAGGACAGAGGGTGTTCAGAGCAGAGTTTGGATGTGAGGCACCAGAGCTTTGGAGATGAAACTGGTAGAGGTGGAAGAGCTGGAGGTACCTGGCCAGCAGTTGGTACATGGGGTGCAGCTCAGCTCCTCTGTCCCCTGCAAGCTGTGGTTGGGTCACTGCAGTATCAGCTGTGGGTGGCAGCATGAGATGTGTCACAACTCTGCTTTAATGAGTGTTCTCTCTGCTTGCTTCTCCTGCCAGTGCTCCCTGTTGTCCTGTAGTTATTGCCTTTGTTCTCTTGTGACCAGGCTGCTCATACTGCAGCTGGGCTGGTCCATGTGTACTTGTGACCGCAGAGGTATGTGTCACGAGTCCCTCTTCAAGGTCTGTGTATGAACTCAGTGTTCCCAGTGCAGGCTGGGGACTGTTTGCAAGCAGCAGATCTGCTGCTGTCAGACACATGAAGTTGTCAGGTCTAAGCCATGGCAGCAAACACACAAGCTCTGGGTGTGCAAGCTGGCAATAACCATAGATCTCACTCCTGGAACACTTTTGAGTTACTTTAAAGCTGAAGAGCGTGTTTGAGCCATAGATGTGCTGCCTTAACCCCTGATGTTCTTCAGGATAAGTAACTTCTCCAGTCTCCAGCCTGCTCCAGGCTGTCTTTTTAGTCCCTCTTTTTTGGCTCAGAAGCAAGCCAAGACCTCGTGTGTGGGACATTGCAGCCAAACCCAAGCTTGCTGCAGAGTAGGTGGTTTGCAGGGCCAAGTGTCCCAACAGGATTTTTTTGAGCCATAGGAGCAGCTTGTGGCCACGCCACCAAACCCAGCTAGGTGTCTTTCACATGGTGGTAGAGAGCCTGCCCTTCTTCCTTTTATTTCAGTATAGGAGACTCCAAGTAGGTGCAGCACTATCCAATCAATTTTGGTGTGAACATGCGACTTCAGGCAACTAGAAGGAGTCATTTGAGGCTCTTGTATAGCATGAGGACTTTCTCTTCTCCTTCAGCTAGTGCTAGGAATAACCTTTGCCTGTCACTGATGAGGCAGCACAGGGCCTGTGCATCGTGTTTCTTAATTCCTGCTTTTTTATCACTGGAAGTCCTTTGGGAATACTGTGCACGGTGGACCAAGATCTGAGGGGTCTGCAGGGTTTTCTCTTGGCTTTTCCAGGATGAGCCTGACACAAATCGGATCCCTTCAGTGATAACATCAGGATTGTGTCTGCAGTTGCATTCCCATTGTACATGGTGCTGATGGAGTTGGCTGACATTGTGCTTTGGAAAGGCTTGGTGTGACCCACGGTAACCTGCTGCATCCACTTGAAAACCTGCTCAGGAAAGAGCCATTCTGCAATAAGCTTTAGGTCTGGGTCCCTTTGGATATAGCTAGGTTAATGCCGGACCTGGGACACGTTAAACAGCGGGAAGTGAGAATGAAGCCTGGTTTTTAACTCCTTGGAATCTGAGGAATTGACAAATAGCTCTTATAGCAAAACAGGGCTGCTGGAAACTGCACTTCTTGCTTAGTTAAGACGTGTCTCTTTTCATACCTCTAAATTAAGCTGTGCAGACAGTCAGGAGCCAATTGCAAAACAAGCCCAAAATATGTAGTTAATGGTCCTGTATTAAAATGCAATTGCAGGAAAGCCTGATGTTGCAGCGTAAATGTGGCTCCTGTCATTGTGCCTGTCTGGCTGACTGATTTTTAACTGGGTTTTTATATGGTGCCTGAGCACCAGCAGGAGAGTTGTGGCATTGGGACAACCTCTTCTGATGTCTCATTGCATCCCCATTTCAAGCTCTGGCAGGGACATCCTTGGTCCCCCTGTGCAGGAGCAGCCTGGCAGTGTGCATCCTCCTCCCGGCCCTGCCATGGGACAGCTCCAGACTTCACCGTGTTGCCTCCACCCCTTACAAAGAGCTGCCTGTGAGTGAGCGTCTGACTCAGCTTTGTCCTTTTACTGGAGTGAAAAGTGATGTCTCCGTGGTTTATGTTCCTCCTCCTCCTCTGGCTGAGCCCGCAGCTCTGCAGAGGGGAGCGGTACACGGCGCTCGCTGCGTTGGCAGGGAGATGCTGTAGGAGGGTTCCCCGACCCTGGAGCCTCTGCAGTGATGCAGCCCATTGACGTACTTTGTCCTGCATCAAAGTGACGGTGGCCGGGCTGCCTCGCTGAGCATGGCTTTGTGTTTTGGGTGTTGAATATTAAAGCACAAAGCTGCGCGGTAACCACATGTGTTTTTTGTTCTTTGAAGTGGTGCTGGACGAGTGCCTGAAAAACATTCTCCGGTGGTGGTGGAAAACAGTCCCATTACGTTGGACAAATAGTTTTGTTTTATTTCACCCCTTTCTTTCAGAAGCGTGACAATAGTCCTCTGGAGCCTGGATCTCATGTTGCTGGCAGAGGCTGACTGCAAACAGGGCTTGCATTAGATGCTGAAGGCTGTCTTTCCACATTGTACAATACGTGCTCCTAATGTTGTTCAGTGTCTAGCTCTTGGCAAGCCAAGGGTTGAATGAGCAGCCTGGAGTTTTAAGCTTGGTGCTGCAGTTGAGAGGTTTTTAAGCAGCTTGAGTGTATTCATAGAATAGGGTTGGAAAGGGCCTTAAGATGAGTATTGCTGCTGACCTGAATGCAGCAGGGTTAAAGATGAAATGTACAATAAAATGAGTCGGGTTGTCTTTTCAGAATGAACATATAGTTCCTGAGTGAGAAGTACTTGACACTAACCATTGTTATTGGAACGGGCAAGGAGGAGGGCAAATAGGATCAGCTGTAGGAGCTGACAGTGTGTGGCACTAATAGCATGTGTATGCAATCTGTATCTTTTATATGCACTGGTGATGTGTTCCTCATAACCTCAGCTGCTAAATGAAGATGTTAATTAGCCAGGGATTAACAGCTGTGCTTTATGCATTGCAATACCAGGTATGCACACCTCAGGTGAGTCTCTTCTGTGGTTTTTATCCAGGCTTGGTCACTAAAAGGCAGCGTTTCAGTGATGAACGCAGCCTTCTGTAGTTGGTTCATAGTAACATGGCTGGGCAGGATAGAAATACTTTGTCCTTTGTCTAGCAAATGCAATGCATATTAAATGGCAGGAATAAAAATTGGGATTTGAGGGCACCCAGCTAGGCTGGATGTGGCTTTGGAGTCATTTTAAAGGTAAAATGAGGGCTTTCTTAGGAAGATCGATAGAAATCTTTCCATGAAACTTTTGGTATCAGTGCTCATTCAGTCTTCATAATTTACTGAGTAACTAAATAATACCACCAAAATCAAGTTCTTCTTTCAGTAGGAGACACCACTCAGTGATGTAAGGGTGTGCTCTGCTTTGCTTGTTGTATGTTAGGTCTGGGCATGGGCTCTGATTCATTGCTTCATGCAGGGGTGCAGCAGGGTGCTGAAGGGGTTTCTGCAGCCAAAAGCCCAGCCACAGAGAACTTAATGTCAGCATGGTGGCTGGTGTGTTGGTGTCATTTGCTTCAAAACCTGGTAGAATTCCACTCATCCCTCTGTAAGGGAGCCTATCATGGGATGTGAATTTCCTGTTGCCTGTCCCCTACTGCTGAATGCAGTAAGATGGGCAGCCAGGAGATCACATTGGTTCCTGTATCAGTGCCTGTCATTTGTTCCAGTTTGGGTTAACTTGCTGCTGCACAGAGGTTATGGTTTTCCAGCTTTCCTCTTGCTGTCAACTCTGTTTTGATATTTAGAGTTGAACCTTATAAATAGATCCTTTTGAAATACATGAGCATAATATGAGGCCTCACGTGGAGTGTTGTGTGCAGTTGTGGTGTCCTCAACATCAAAAGGACATGGAACTGTTGAAACAAGTCCAGAGGAGGCCACGAGGATGATCAGGGACTGCAGCACCTCCTGTATGGAGATAGGATGAGAGATTTGGGGCTGTTCAGCCTGGAGAAGAGAAGGCTGCGTGGAGACCTCATAGCAGCTTCCAGTGTCTGAAGGGGGCTATGGGGATGCTGGAGAGGGACTCTTCGTGAGGGACTGCAGTGATAGAACAAGGGAGGATGGGTTCAAACTGAAACAGGGGAAGTTTAGATTGGATCTGAGGAAGAAATTCTTTCCTGTAAGGGTGCTGAGGCACTGCAATGGGTTGCCCAGGGAAGTTGTGGATGCTCCATCACTGGTGATGTTAAAGGCCGGGTTGGACATAGCCTTGGGTGCCATGGTTTAGTGGGAGGTGTCCTTGCCCATGGCAGGAGGTTGGACCTGGATGATCTTAAGGTCCTTTCTTACCCAAACTGTTCTATGATTCTATATGAACTCGTGTAATGTGCTGAGGTATGAAGTGCAGGGTGCTGATAGCAGATGTTTGTGTGATGCCTTTCTAACCTTAAGTTCAGTACAGTTGCATCCAGAGTCTCTCAAGAGCACACCAGGCTGCCAAGTGAATTATTATACTCACTGTTGTAGCTATAAGCTCGATTTGTTCTTTCTCCCTTTTATCATACAATCATAGAATAATTTGAGTTGGAAAGGACCTTAAGATCATCCAGTTCCAACCCTCTGCCATGTGCAGGGACACTTCACACTAGAGCAGCTTGCTTCAAGCCCCTGTGTCCAACCTGGCCTTGAGCACTGCAGGGATGGGGCAGCCACAGCTTCTCTGGATACCCTGTGCCAGCGCCTCAGTACCCTCACAGGGGAGAACTTCTTCATTACATGCAACCTGAACTTCCCCTGTTTCAGTTTGAACCCGTTACCCCTTGTCCTGTCACTGCAGTCCCTGATGAAGAGCCCCTCTCCAGCATCCTTGTACCCCCCTTCAGACCCTGGAAGCTGCTCGGAGGTCTCCATGCAGCTTCTCTTCTCCAGGCTGAGCCATGGGATTTCTGCAGCAGCGGCCTCCCCTAGGAATGCCTGCTATGTGAAAAATGCCCTGTCCTGTAGTGCTGCTGCTCCCCCTTATCAGCCAGTGCCTCCCTGCCCACACCAGGGCATGGGCTCTGCTCCCCACACAGATCCCCTCCTGTCCTGGGAGGTGTCACCACTGGTGTTCAGCACGGTGCCTGTCAGTGCCAGCGTGAGCAGGGTTGCATAAAGCCGGTGTTCACAGGAGGGTCACTGTTTCCCCCAGCCAGCCCCAGTGCCATGGGTGCCTTTTGGCATGCTGAGTGTGCAAGGCAGCCACTGGCAGGATGGTAGAGATCACTGTTTGTTGTAAACCTCCCCCATGCCTGGTATCACAGATGATGGCTTTTCGTTCCGTCATCGCAAAGGGGCTGCACATCTTAAATAGGACTTTTCCCATCACTTTGTGTTGAATGTTTATTCTTTCTTCTGTATTCCCAAGAGCATTGCAGGGGTAGTGGAAAATGGTATGTGTGTCTCGTGGCTGTTTAAAGCCATTTTGTCTTGGAAAAACCAAAAACTGGTACTGGATTAGGGTTTTATTTCTTGTCACACTTGTCCACAAGAAGCAGCTTTGGTCACTTGTGCTCTTCCAGCTTTAGGCCGTCTCTTCCCTCTGGAGTTGAATTGAGCTTCACATTCATCGTGCACCAGTTTGAATCAGTCCAGTTTGAAATGAGCGGAGCTTGTCCTGGTGCATAACCTCAGTGTTGCCAACTGGATGGAGGCAGTAATGCCATAAACTGGGGGCCAGGCCACTACATTGGGGTTTATTTTAGCTGATGCTGCAGTTGACAAGCGTGTGGACTTGCAGGCCTGTACCAGTACATGTCCCCATCTGGAGGGAGAGCTTGCTCTGGAATAGAAGCATCTTACACTGATTTGAATGAAGTCCTGTTATAGCTGGGCATTTTGTCCTAGTTTCAAATGGGAAGGCTGGGCTGACTGCTCCTTTTTCTTAATTGCCATCGCTGTCAGTCATCCCTCCCACAAATGACTGATGGTGTGAGATCTGCTAGTTGCTTCTAGCAGGAGGGTAGTGTAAGTCTCTCACTGACTTTTTTTAGGCTCATCTGGTCTGAACTTTGCATGGAAATGTTTCAGGAGCCCTTCCTGTTTAAACTGTCTAATGACTTAAAAAGAAATAGAAGCAAGAAGCCTCAGACAGCTACAGAAGGCAACTTTTAACCAGTTTTTGCTGTCTGCAAGGGACTTGGGCCATCTCTTTCCCCCACAAACATGCTTCTTGAATGCACATTAAAAGTGGATGTGTTTGGGGACTATTTGCAGTAAGTCCATGTATAGATAAGAGTGAACACTTCTGGAGCTGGCTAGTGCTGTCTCTGTGAAAGGTTGGTCCTCCACAGATGGGCTCTTCCCTCTACAGGAGCTGTGGGGCTGATGCCCACTGGCTCAGACCTACTGCGGAGCTGTCAGTTTCTGCCCTGCTTGCTGTGCAAAAGGAAAGCTCCTCACGCTTCCTTTCAGTTTCAAGTTCGCTCCCAGGCACATCATTCACTTGGCAACTAAATTCATACAGCAGTGGGGGGCTAAGGTAACCGCAGGGCTGTGTTCCTTGTCCCCTGTGTGAATGAAAACGGGGGACAAACAGGGCCATTGGGTAATCTCAGGATTTCGGTACAGGGTTGGCCCTGGGATTTGGAGGTGCAGATAAGCCACCAGCGATGCTCAGGTATGTACAGTGTAAGCAGAGAAGCATAGCACCTGCATAACAGCACTTGCTTAATGCTGTGAATTCCGGGGTGTTTGAATGTTTTATGTGGATCTTGGGGTTTTTTCCTAACCTGTTGTATGTGTTTTTCTAAATACGAGCACCAGCCCTATGGAAAATAGTCAGTGAGCCGAAGGTCACCCATTACCTGAAGGCAGATCCTTCACGTGCCTTCTGCTGCAACCCTTTCACACAATGTGCAAGTTCCTTTTTTAGCCTTTCTGTTTTATTTCCAGCCCCAGCCTTTCCCCAGCAGTTCCCAGTCCCAGCCCTGAGCTCATTGCTGAACTGCTGCCAGCCCAACATGATTTTTCTTCCTGTAAAAGAGACAAAAGAACACGACCTGCTTCCTCTCCCTGCCTGCCCCGCGGATTCCAGCGCTGATGTAGGAGTTGGTCCTTGTTGCAAACCCTCACATGATGTTGCAGTCATCAGGATTACCAAAAGACCCGGGTTTGCATGCAAGCAGCCACACAGCCACTGCAGTCACATGGAGATGCTGGCCTTTTAGAGTCATTGCTTTGATGGTTGAAACAAGTGCAAATATAGACATCGGGCTGTGTCCTCATTCGCATTTAGAAGCAAACCGCATGGGTTTTGCTTGCCTGCAGCTGATTTAGGGAAGGAGGGTGAGCCCTCATCTGTGACCTATTGTGAGTTTCTCCCAAGCCCTCTGTCGCTACATCAGTAATGAAAACAGGATGACTAGAGAAAGTCATAGGACTCTTCTCGTAGCAGTGTGTTTTGTGGGTGTATGAAGAAAGCAGTTCTATTGACACTCATGTGATGTCTCTGCTGCAAAAGGTCACTCACATTTCAAGTGAAATTAGAAGGAACTGGCACCCAAATACAAATGAATCCCCCCGCAGGCAGTAGCTGCAGTTGATAAGCATCCCTGAGCAGTTCAGCTCACTAGCAAGTGAACACCTTGGGCTGTGGGTCGGTTTTGAAGCATGCAGTTGAAGGTGGTTTTGAGGCTTTGCTTCCCACCGAGCTCTAGGGTGTGATTTCAAGAGTACCAATGTGGAATTGCAGCTCTGGATTTTCCCAGTGCAGACGAGGTGCCTGCTGCATGGAAAAGATGCTCACTGTCTGTTTCAGAGGCTTCATTAGTGATGGGGCTCATAGGATTTGGGGTTCATATTGGCAAAAAAGGTGTATGTATTTAGTGTAGCCCACACCCAGACATGAGTAGCTCAAACCTCGCAGCTGCGGTGCTGGACAGATGTTGAAATGTGGTGCTCTGCTGTTCAGTGCTGGGCTAAAGCTGTGATTCAGTGCTCAAGGTGAGTCTTCCACACGTGCCATGGGGATGTGCCTGTTTGCTTTAGCTGAGCCCTGCAGTGCGTTTGGGGTCCCAGCAATTACAGGGTCATAGCTGTTGCTTTACTGCATCCTGAATTGTTCTCCTCCTTGATCATAACTGCGAGTAGCTCTCTGTAAGCAAGTGATCCCTGCTCATGGTTGTTTCAATTCAGGGTCACTGAAGGACTCTCAGGGGTCAGGCTAGTGGAAACGGCTCTTTTCTTACTGCTTGAGGCCTGTAGCCAGTGTCTGGACATATTGCCCATGGCTGTCGAGTCAATGTGTTACTTAATCTGTGTTGCTAAAGAAAGTTCAGTATTGCAGCAGCCTGTCTAGGCGCTGTGTTTTTCAGTGCATGCTTGCCTTCATTTGTTGGTGGCACCATTGCATTTAGAGAGGGTTTTGCATTCAGTGTCTTCCCCTTGAAACACCCGTTGTTCCACTCCACTGCTTATGAGTTTGCATCTTTCAAAAGGAAAAGGAGTGTTTCGTCCTTGAGTTTCACACAGATTGGAAAGGCGTTGCAGGCTCTCACTGCATGTATGGGGGTTTCTTCACTGACTCAAGATACAACTGCTGTAAACCACATTTAGGATCTAAAAGCTATACTGTGCTATTTTGCTGTCATATCCTTACCCCTACGGGTATTTGCAACATGCAGCCTCACCCACAGCTTTGCAGGCTCTTCACTACGGTAGTAGAAAGCGTTTGCAAGCAAGTTGTAACCCAGATGTGCCCATAGCAGATGCACTGAGTAAAGAGGTTTCCGTGTGGCTGCTCCTTGGCGGTAATTGCCATTCAAAGCAAAGGAGCATGAGCAGCTCATGCTAAAGATGTCATTTATGAACCTGGAAAACCAGCTGTACTGTGCTCTTGACAGAGTAAAGCCAACATCAGTCGATGTTTCAAGCTCTGCTAGTTGAAATGTGCTAGAAGTTCGGGTAAGAAATGGACTTTAAAGGTCTCAAGGGTTTATGAAAAGGGCTTTAATGGCCTCTTTCTGTCTGGGTGCTGTAAGAGCAACTGGGAATTTAGCACAGAAATGCACAGTTCTGTTTTAATCAGCTGGGTAGTTGATTCTCCTTGCTTTGCAGACTGGAGTTAGCAGTTCCTGATATCCTTTAGACCGTTCTTATATTCACTTAAGGTAAAGATAGAATGATGTTTTGAAATGGGGTGGACTGAAAAGGATTTCTACATGCAGTGATTGTGCAAGCACCATCTGGCCCTTAGGACCAACCTTGTAGTCACTACTGATCGTGGCAAACACCACCAGCAGCAACCAAGTATTGTGAATCCTCTGGGTTTGATAATGTGGCTTCAAAAGGCTTTCTGAGTATACAGAGTGTAAAGCAGTGTTCTGACAACTGAAAAGACACTGTGATTTATGTGCTTTATTTGGAAGCTGGTTTAGGTCTGCAGTAGCCAACCTTATGTCAGCCTTTTAAATGATACAGAACAGGCTGAAATGCTTTTGGCTACCATTCCTAAGGAGGCTTCTTCATGGCTCTGTGCTGCACCAGGGCTCACTAAGGGGCTGGTCAGCATTTTTCTTGTTTGCTCAGCATCAGCTGAGTGCTGCTTCCCAATACTGTACAGCTTGTCTGGAGAACAGGCATACAAACAGGGTTACTTATCGCTTATTATATAGGCTGGGGGGATTAATTCCCCCAACACGAGCACCCGTGGTGCTTATCTGGTTGATTTTTGGTGTTGCAGGTGGTGGGCTGAAGGGGGAGACTTGGAATCACAGGATGGTTTGGACTGGAAGGGACATTAAGATCAGTTGGTTCCAAGCCCATGCTATGGGCAGGAACACCTCACACTAGACCGTGTTGCCCAAGGCTCTGTCCATCCTCGCCTTGAGTTCACCCTGAACTCTTTGGCTTCAATTCATGCAAAACCTAGAAGGAAAAGAATCCGCCTTGAATTCTGGTCTGAAGGTCAATAATGAAGAGGGATGCTGGAGCAGATGGCCCAAGTTCCTCAGTGTGGGTTATCTTGTCCTAAAGCATCAGATGACCTCATCTAAGCCTCCCAGATGACTGCCTCTGCAGTGACACCATGGGTAACCAGAACAACTTCAGACCACACTGTCTTCAGCTCAGCCTGCAGAGCAGTAACAAAACATCTCTGTGTGTGCATATAGAAGTCATAAAAGGTTAAATTACAGTGAATTCTGCGTTCTGCTTCCAGGCTGATTCACACGTGTGGGTCCAGATGTCTGGTCTCTATCTGCCCCCTCCTCGCTGACTCTTAACTGCAGTGTTGTGTCAGTGTTGGTTCCAGGGGAAAACACCTTCCGTGGCAGCTCGAGGGATTGCTCATCGGGTTATTCAGCTGGATCCTGCTGAGGCTGAAAGTGGCACTGCGGAAAACAAGGAAACAAGAGTAAAGTGCTGCTTGCTTTAACAGCAGTTGGAAGGATGTATTTAGCTTCTTCGAAATGCTGTTTGAATGCAGGTAGGGATAATGGGTACACTAAACGTAATGAAGAAACCCTATTTCTTTTTCCATAACACAAGAAAAGGTTGCTGAGGGGCATATTGTGCTGGGAAGGCTCATAAGCACCATGTTAGCCTGCTTATTTAGCAGTTCCCTATCTTCCCAAGCAATGTGGAGCAAGCGAGGCCGAGCCACACAATGACGATATTGTAGCTTGTGGTTCTGATGTAATTCCCACCAAATACTCTTTCCACAATGAAAACATGAAGTTAGTTGAAACCAACCTCCCTGCCCTTTTCATCCCCTGCAGACAGCGCTGTGTGAAGTGCAATAAACATGCTCTGCTGGGCTTGCTCAGCACAACAGCTCTCTGAAGCCCTGCAAAAGTCCCAGTGTCTTCTACTGAATAGAGACTACAATTGGCACAATGCTCCTAAGGCTGGTCCTCCCAGGGTTTACTTTGGGTTCTTACGTTAGGGATCTCTTGTGATCTTTATTCCATATGCCTAACTTTGCTGCTAAACATGTGATCCCCTTGTGGGGAGAAGAAAAGTAAGTGTGAGATAATAAAACCTAAATGCATTCTGCTGCCAGGCTGCAAGCAGAGGGATGCCTTTGAATCTGAATGCTCATGTGGAGCAGAAAGATATGGCTGTTTCAAAGTCACAGGAAAGGGACTTATTTCTGTGATAAGAGAGTATTTTAAAGGACAGCATTTTATCTGGGCATTACGATTGCTTCAGTAGATATGCCAGGGACTTGTTTCTTTTCATAGCCTTGCATTACTGACAGGGGAATTCTCTGCTGCTTTCTCTACCAAAACAGCTCCACCAGCTGATTCAGTCCCATGCCCTCGTCTCTGTTTTCTTTCCCTTTCCCTTGTAAAACAGTTTGGTGTCTCCTTTTACCGTTTCCAACATAAGGCTGCTTTTGAGGCTCCCAGGTAGAAAGTGGATGCTTGCTGTTTCAACTATGCTGGAAAGCTTGAGATGGGGCAGCAATAAAGGTAGTATTTAAAAGAGCAAACTGTGTGGACACAAGCAGTAGTGACCAAGTGGCCTCCACTTTAAAGCAGAGTGGGTTTTAGGGGGTTCACCCTTGCAGTGTTGAAGTCTTTGGTGCACAGGTACGTCTGCTTACAGCTGGAGATGAGAGCATTGCATCTGCATGGTGGTTTTGGTTGGGGCAAGGTGGATGTGGCTGCTTTAGTCTGAGGGTTTTCCCTCTTTGGGCATTTGCTTCTCTGTACAAAGCACAAGTCACTTTAAAACCCTTCCGAGCCGCTCAGCACCCAAGGAGCAGAGGGAAATGCCAGGCTGGCTGAGGGCTGCTCGCTCAGCAGTGTCATGGCTGATGCCCTTCAATCTGCTGATCTCAGGATGAAGTAACTTTGCCCATGGGACTGATAAATTTCCGTGCCCTCATGTAGCACTCTTTGTACGCTCAGTAAAGAGGGGAATAGAGCACTGTGCCGTGGTAAAACTTTCCCTGCCTGTTTTAAACCTCTTGAGTGCTGATGCTTGCAGTGTTTCCCAGCTCAGATCTCGGGAGTTATGGGAAATTCTCAGGAAGCTTTGTGATACTCAGCCTAAACTTCCCTTTCTTTTATCTCCTTCTATAACTTAATACTCCTGTGCCACGGCGCAGCCCAGCTTCCTGCTTAGTCTTTATACCCTCCTATTGAATGTGGAGCTGCTATCAAACCCTCCCAGACAAGGACAAACTCTGCAGTGGTCTAGCCAGGATATACACATTTAGTTCTCAATCTACCCACTGCGATTGGTGAGTCGGTACCTCTCTCTTTTCAGGCCATAATTGAAGACACGAGCCTTTGTGTCTCCAATTGTGCTTATAGCCAGGGCAATGTAGGACTCGAGGACCTGAGAAGTAGGAGAGGAAACTGCAGGTGGC
This sequence comes from Forpus xanthops, assembly GCA_032466535.1. Lineage (NCBI taxonomy): Eukaryota > Metazoa > Chordata > Aves > Psittaciformes > Psittacidae > Forpus > Forpus xanthops. The sequence continues at coordinate 21,343 of JASSUY010030452.1, read as the reverse complement.
TGGAAAGGAGCAGATTCAAAGAAGAACCTATAGTGCTGTGCCAGGGGGTGAGGTTTTGGGGGGCAGCACTGGCTCCTGCCAGGATGACCTCTGCAGAAGCTCATGCACAGATCACACCTATGTGGACAACTGAAACCCATGTTGGGGCTTGTTCTGCTTCTTTGTCCTTGCTAAATGGCTGCTGCTGGCCAAGAGCTCAAGGTTTCACAGCCACTCAAGAGCATGCAGGGAATGAGCAGCTCCAGTGAAACCCCGTGGCTTGATTCTCATCCCAGCGCTGGTGTGGGAGCTGGTAGAGCTCACTACTTGTGTGCTGGTTTTCCCCTCTGACCCCACTGCTCAGAAGTGCTGGAAGGATGATGATCACACAGACTTTGCAGTGCAAGTTCTGTTTGATTTGCTTGCGCTCAGTAACAGCCCTTAAGCACCTGCACTAAAGCCCAGCTTTATAGTTCCTAGCTTCAATTGTATAGTGAAGCATTTACTGTCTATCTGGCCACCTGTATTGTACTAATACAGTGGACTAATAGATGGGCCCAGTTGTGGCTCCAGACCTTCAGGAGCATAGCCAGATCCCTCCAGGGTCCCTACTGCTTGGTTGCTGTTGGAGCTGCTTCTGTGCACTATGGATGCATCTTGCAGCTCCCACACACGCAAGCCAAGGAGAAAATGGCCTTGCATTTCACACCTGATGTCCAACTGGTTGTGATACAGCTCCTGGGTGATGGCTCCAGGTAACAACTGATGGAAATGCCTCAGCACTCTGTAGTCTGAAGTTGGAATGTGCCACAGTGACTCAGGATGCAGGATCTGCAGCACTGGGGTGGTGGTTGTGTGTAATTGCCATGGCAGTCATGCCACAGATCTCCACCCGGCCAGCACCAAAGCTGCTGCAGATAAACTGGAGGAGCTTCAAGCCAGACCTAGTACAACACTGTGAGTTAACTGGGGGTGGGCGACTTCTGCTCCCCTGGACATAAGGTCTCTTGAGTGTTCTGCAGCTTACCTGGCACATGTGTCCTGCAGGATTTCACGCGCTCTCAGCCAGGTAATCACTGCCTTTAATGGGAAGGAAATGGAGCTACACATCTCTAGGGATGTGTTCTCCTTCCAAACTCCTTGGACAGTTTGAAACTAGAGCAGCTCAAGAAACAAAATACTTAAGCAGTTACTGGCTTTTATGGTAAAGAGACAGCTGTATCTGAGGCACATGCCCCCTTTCCTGTGTCTGTACTGCACGCTAGTTGCTGTTAACTAGTGACATGGGTATAGAATCATAAGAGTCATAGAACAGTTTGGGTTGGAAAGGACCTTAAGATCATCCAGTTCCAGCCCCCTGCCATGGGCAGAGACACCTCCCACTAAACCATGGTACCCAAGGCTCTGTCCAACCCGGCCTTGAACACCGCCAGCGATGGAGCATTTACAGCTTCCCTGGGCAACCCATTCCAGTGCCTCATCACCCTCACAGTAAAGAACTTCCTCCTCATATCCAATCTTCCCCTGTTTCAGTTTGAACCCATTACCCCTTGTCCTATCACATGAAGAATCCCATCCCTATAGCCCCCTTCAGACACTGGAAGCTGCTATGAGGTCTCCACGCAACCTTCTCTTCTCCAGGCTGAACAGCCCCAACTCTCTCATCCTATCTCCATACAGGAGATGCTGCAGTCCCTCATCATCCTCGGGGCCTCCTCTGGACTTATTCCAACAGTTCCACGTCCTTTTGATGTTGAGGGCACCAGAACTGTGAGGAGTATCGAGCAGCTTTGCCGTCCTTCTCTGCTGCTTGTAAAGCCTCCTCTGAACTTTGGTCATGAGCCTCTTAGGCACTGGGGCTGTACCCCATGTCACCTCAGCTGGGTGGCTGCTCAGCCCCCCGCCATGCTGCTCTGTGTGGCTTCATGCTTCAAGCCCCATTGCATGCCAAGGAGACATACTTTGCCATAGTAGTGCTTTGGAAAACCCCAGAGACTTAGAGCTCAGGGGTTATCAGGACTGCAACACTGATAGGAAAGCAAACATGCTCTTTTCCCACCCAGGCTCTGCAAAAAAGCCAATTTACTGCTATGTGTCAAAAAAACCCAATGCTCTGATAGGTTGGCTTGGGTGGTTTCCATCCGGAAACAGAAAGAGTGGCGCTGGGGGTGGAAATAAACCTTGAAGAGCAAACCGCTCTGTGTATGGACCTGAAATTGAGGGTGAGACTTCTCTTGGCCCAGTAATGATGGCATTTTAAGCTTCTAATATATTAAAAGCGAGCTGCAGTGCAAGGATTGGCCCTGGGGATGGTAGCTCCAAAGGGTCTGTTGCTGCTGTGCTGGAGCTGCTGATGGCTGCAGGAGAGATGTGAAATGCCGTAACATCCATGGCCTAGTTACAACCTGTTGTAAGGATGCTGTAATTTAGCTAGGGAGGGACAGCATGAGGGGATGTTTTGTAAGTCTAGGAGCTTACAGGGCACTTCGGGAACTTGTTTACTGCTCATGTGAACCGCTTTGGCATCCCTCTCCAATACTGAGCATGCCTGTCACGCTGCAGGTGGTGCAGAGCAGTGTGGAACTGCTGCTTCGTTTCAATGCTGCAACATGGGTGAACCCTCATCCTGAGCAAGAGGCAAAGCCCAGCGCTTCTCATTGCTGCTTCTCCATCCTGGGATGGCTTCTGCTGCAGTCTCCCCCGAGTACTGTCACACGCCATAGAAATGTGGAGGTCTTAAAGGAGGGGAGGCTGCGAGGGGAAAAAAGTGCTGCACTCGGGGAGAAAATTCAATAGCTCATTCAGCTGTTAAGCTACCAATGCAGGAAGTGTAAAAGAAAAATGGAGCCTCCTTTGTTCTGCCCAGACAAGGAGTAAATGCCATCGCCCCAACAGCCTTTTTCTGTTCCAGAATAGCATGAGGTCATCTTTAAAAGCAGTAACTACCAAGCAGGTTTACACTGGCTTGCCAGTCTCAGGCTTCCCCTTCATCCAGCCCCTTTCCTGGCACCAGCCTGTCTCAAGGCCGGCACAGGATTGCTCCAGAGAGGTGTGTGTTGCTCCACTCCCATGCTGGGGCTGCTGCCGGGTGCCTGGCCTCACTCCAGCACCGTGGTGGAGGGGTTGTAGGCTTTCTCCTAGGAGGGAGCTGCTTGATAACATGGGGCTCTGAGCATGGCAGGCTGTGTGCCGGAGGTTCTTGCCTCCCAGCCAGGGTCGGATGCTCTTGGGCTGCCAGGACTGATCCTGCATTGCCTGTGGTCACAGGGGAGATGGTTTTATGCACATGTGTGGCTCCAGACTCGGTGCTATCTCAGTGGTGTGGGATGTTTCACCCTCCAGCAAATGCGCACTGTGCTGTCCTGCAGTGAGCACTGCTGGTGGTTGGGCTGCTCTTTAAAAGCTCAATTTGGTTAAGGCTAAGATCCAGGAACAGCCTTAATATCTTCTAACCCTATCATCTCCCCACGTCCCTTCATCAGCACAATGTACCCTGGAATCCTGTTGCACTGGCCCCATGAGGAGAGGATGGCCAGAAGATGATGATGCTCCAGCCAAGCCTGGCTGTGAGCTGCAGGTCATGGAGGCTGCTGGAGGTGTGCTCTGCAGCAGGCAGCTCAACACAGGGACATCCATAAACACAAACCTCACCGTTTGGGTTCTAATCTGCAGAGGGGGGAAGACAAAAGCAGCGCAGCTGGCAGTTACTCTGATGTTCACTTGTTTATTTACCCTGCTAGGAGTGGCCGCTTCCAGCTATGAGAAGTATGGGAAAAATCCAGAAACCAGAGGGATCAGTGCATATTTCTTCCCTAGTGTCATGCTTCCTGCAGTTGGGCTGAGGAGGCAGTGGGTTGGAGTGTGCAGGTGGCACCGATTGCATAAAGGAGAAAGGGTTTTGTGCCGAGTCAGTGATTACCAGTGTTGGGTGTCAGCCTTGCAGCATAGCACTGGGTCTCACAAGGTGCAGCTCGGAGGCGTGCTGAGGCAAGCCTGGTTTCTCAGCATGCCGTGATGCCAAGGATGGCAGTTTCATCCTCGTGACCTGGATCCTGTCGGAACGTTTCGGTGCAGCGCTGCGGGCAGGGTGAGACAGGCCCTGCATGCATGGAGCAAAGTGCAGGGTGCCAAACCCTGTCCCACAGTGACCTTTCTCCGTGATCCCTCCACTGGAGCAAGGTTAGGAAAGGGATGAAAGGGCTTAAGGGGGCAAAGCCCTGCTCGGAGCTGGACCAAGATGCTCGATGGAGGAGGTGTCTGCTTTGACATGAGCGTGTGCTGAGTCACGGCTCGTCAGAGCCAGCACTGCTGTCAGCACTGTTGCCATGCGCCTCCGACCCAAGAGCTGTGCTGATTTGGGATGGTTGGGTTTTGTCCTTAGTGGGACAGAAAGTAACCAAATCATTACCTTTGCAGTGTACCTGATAGGGGAGGAATTAGCTTATGAAAAAGAAAGCCTTTGTGAGAAGTGAGGATGCCTGCTGCATCGTCTTAAATCCGTCTTGCTTTGATGTCAGAAGGCTGTGCAGTACAGGTACTCAGTACTGACAGTGCAAAGCAGTCCCATGTAAATGCCCTTTCCATGCTTGTCTCAATGGGAACATTGGAATACCAATAGTAATACACTGCCTGAAGCACCCTTTGTAAACGCTGAAACACCATTTTTTGCTGAAGGTATATGAAGAACGTGAACACAGGAAAGCTGCTTTTGTAACACTTATTGTGATCCTTCAAATTCGTTTGTTTAATGATGAAACCTGGTCTAGAAGAGGTTATTTGGGATTGTTCTGGGGTCAAAGACTGGGCTGATGCAGGACACAATTACCCACATCCAGACCTGCCTTCGGTTCATAATCCCAGGATCAATAGGGTTGGAAGGGACCTCTGGAGATCATCCAGTGCAATCAGGAACACGTCCAGGCAGGTTGGGAATGCCTCCAGAGAGGGAGACTCCACAATTGCCTTGGGCAGCCTGTTCCAGTGCTCTGCCACCCTCAACGGAAAGTTGGAGGTGCTTTCCAACCTAACCACTCCGCGTTGAGGTGAAATACACAAGTTGTGATTGGTGCAGGAGTTATGCTCGTTGGCTGTTGGGACTCTGTCTTCAGTGCTTTTCCTAAAATAGGCAGGAGTGCTCACGGGATGTTTGTGTTGCAGCCAGTTCATACCTCAGGACTTGTTTGCTGTGTTCTCTGCCCCTCGCCTGCACTCCTGACTCCTTGGTTACTTGTTGGAAGATTTCATAATCCTCCCTCACTACTGCTTTTGGCATTGACCTTGAAGCACCACTGGTGTCATCCATGCTTTGGTGTTCTCTTTTCATTCATTTGGGGGGTTTCACTTACTGCAGCAGTGGGTTTGAACCTCCTAGGTATGACATCTTGCTGGGATCTGCAGCTGGAGGAACAGGGAAGGCAGCCCAGAGGGTTGCAAGACCATCCGATGACTTCAGCCCTCCTGGCATTGCCTGCATGAAAAACGCACACGGAGTTAACGTTCGTGTTAACGCAATAGGAGCTGTTCCCGAAAATCGGGTTGTCCTTTCTAGGCAGGAATGCTGCTGGGGAGAAGTGGGAGATGGATTAGCCAGGAGAGCAGAGAGTGCTTTGGCAAGGACGCGGGAGGATTTATTTCCTGCTGAATGATGTCCATGCATGACTCGGCAAAACACGGGTGGCATTGTCATTCTGCAGAGTCACCAGGAGATACCAGGAAGGGAAGAGCCGGCCCTGGCCAGGCCCTGGCCGCTCTCTGCAGGCGGGAGCAGGAGGAGGTTGGTTGTGGCCGGACACTGAAGGCTTGCAGGAAGGAAGCTGAGCTCTGTGGGTTGTTTCTCCACAGTCAGTTGACAGAGTGGTGGTAGGAGGATGTGCATGAGACCTCAGTGTCCTGACCGTCCTGTGCTGCTTCCCCAGGCCCAGCTGTAGACGTCATCTCCCTGTGCTTTTCCAGTGCCAGTTTCTTTAAGACTTCACTACATCCTGCGTGTCATCTTGATTTGCATCGCAAATGCTTTACTCCACTTCTGCATGGCTTTTCTTCCAAACTCCTCTACCTCACGGGTTATTTGCACGCCCCTATAAGTCTGCTGAATGCCACCTTTAAAGTTTGGTTTGGCTTTTAAAAAACCCCAAGGACCCCCCTTTGTGCCATGCGGCAAAGCCACTGCATTTTTGTATTGATGGGCTCCAGTTGGTGATGACACGCTTAGTTAATTGTTCTCCAAGGTGACAGAAGCAGGTTTTAAACTCCCTCTGGACAGAGCAATCCTGTTCCTTGACCTGAGCCGGCAGCCTGGACTCAAAAGTGATGCAGGTCCTGCTTCATCTCTCAGAGCATGGGAGCGTGTGGCTGTGGTTCCAGTGCCAATTAGACCTGTGCCATCAGTGGGTCAGGACTTAGAGACACTGAGGAGCCTTAAGGATGCACAAGATGGGCAGCATCCAGCCAACCCCCCCATGACATTTCCAAGAGCTCAACCACTGAAATTGGTGCTTGGAAATGTAGAACACTGGAAGAGGAACTGTACTGTCAGTGCAGCACGCACGGGGCTGTGTCGTGGTTGCTGCGTGAGGGCAACTGAGGAGGAAGTAGAAGCTGCTGCTGCAGGTTCTGTTGCTATAAAGCTGCTAAACCTGCCCTCGTGGAGCTCAATGCTGCCCTTTGCTCTTGGGAGAGGCAAAGCAGGGGCTGGCTGGATGGCAGATGACAAGGATGCTGGAAAGCAGTTGTCAGCAGAGGGGTCGGGGAGGACAGATACCTGCCTGCTTTGGTGCTGTGATAAGTCAGGCAGAGGGTTATTTCTGATTTACAAGTGTTGAATCTGCTTTGCAAGGACTCCATGAAACCTATAGCTTTCTATGGGCGATAGGTGGAATAGGAGGAAAACTTCTCCCCCTTGGCAAGGACTTTTAAGACACTGGTTTGATAGTTCCTCTACACAACAGCACTCTCCATGCTGTACTTAATAAAGCACATTCTTCCTTCAGCCGGGCTGTGGGCCCCTGTGAAGCACAAGCTGTGGGATGCTGCAGGAACCAGGACATGAGGGCTGTGACAGAAGTTCCCTTAAGTAACTTGCCCTCGCCTGATTCATCCGCCTTGTTCCATAAACAGGAAGCTGGGAAAGTACAAGCAGGTGATCTTGCTGCAGACAGAAGTTGGATCTGTTTGGGTTTTTTTCTCCAGCTGCTTGCTAACTCTTTATGTAGGTGAACAATTGCTTTGTCAACGGGGAATGAGCTGTTTGCACTACGGAGATCTTTCAGGTTCATGGTCCAGATTTAGAAAGAACTTGACTTTGAGACAGTTTTTCCCCAGTTCTAATGCTGTCTGTTTTGGAATGCTTCAACTCGGAGAGAAAGATCCTTCCCAAAGGGACCAGCCTGCTTCCCTCTCCCAGTTTCCCCAGTACCAGGCTTTATTTCAGTAGCATGGCTTCCCATATTGCCCTGACTAACATCTTCCAGGACTGGAGAGGTGGAGATTTCCGAATAACCCTGTTAATTCAGGGAATCATCCCATGGCAAAGCTGGTAATGCTGTCTGAAGCACCATTTGTTTTCTCCCACAGCTTTCAGAAAGCAAACGAAGCCGAGTGCTGTTCAGGGATTGAAAGGTTCAGCCCTCATTGTGTGCTGCTGCCAAGCAAAATAATCTCAAAGAGTGCCGTTGTGGTCTGGAATAAACTCCCTTAATGTCTAAACATAGGCGAGACAGCTCAAGTCTGCTAGGGCTTTAGATGGGGCAGACACCCCCCCTCTTTCCTGCAGTAAAAGCAACAGTTCAGCATCTGCTTTGAAGCCTCTGGTCTTAGGGAGAAGACAGAGAGTCTCTGATTAAAGCTAGCCCAGAAGGGCTGCAGTGGGCGTCTGTCTGGAGCACTGGGACCACTCCATACCTGTACTCCATGTTTGCTTTGGCTCTTTCCTCCTCCCTGCATCATCTCATGTTTGTCAGGTGGTGGGAGGTGGCACTTGGGTGCTCACTTTCCCTCTCCCACTGTTCCCTGCCATTACTGAATGATCAGGGGCTGAGTCACTGCTGGGCAGAGCAAGGAAGTGACTTTTCCTGACACCTCTGCAGCAGCCCCACAGAGATGATCATAAAGAAATGACCCGAGAACAATGTCTGACCAAGGGAGTCTGACTTGGACGGTGCGTTTGGAGCTGCCCTCCGGTGTGCCACAGCCCTGTGTGCTGCTCCGCAGTGACAGTAATGGATTATGTTGGTCTCATAGGCAAACTGCTTTCAGTTGCTGCTTTGGAATGTTGAGGAAGGTTGTTAAACCACCCGCATTCTCCCTGTCATGAGAGATGAGCTATTGGTTCCTCAGTGCTTTCCTATCCAGCCACGTCTGTGCCTGTCTGCCTGTCCTCTGCTTCCATCCTGTGCGTCGGCATCTGAGAAACCTCTGTCCCTTGCCTGAGCCCTGGCTTTCCACCCAGCCTGGGACCATCCATCGCTTTGACTTCATTTCTTACTCTTTTGAGGGTCATTGATTTGCAAAATAATGGATAAAGAGCATAGGTTTGAGTTTGTACATGACTGTTTCTAGTTGCTGCTCAGAACCTCTTTGTGCAGAGGACATCCTGACACAGGAGTCAGGGTAAAACAAAGGCAGTGGCGCAGCAAGTAGATAAAAATCAAGGGTGAACATCCAGGGACTGCATGTGCTCACAGCTCAGCATCATTCCCATCTACTGTCCCCCTGCCTTGCTGCAAGCAGGTCACACTGACTGGAAGACTCTTTGCTTTTCCGGTCAGTTGAATGTATCTGGCAGGACTTTCTGCAGAAGGATTTCATTTTGAAGCAAGTTCTGGTGGGGTTTTGGTTGGTTGGATGTTGTTGTTTGGTTGGGTTTTGGTTGGTTGAGTTTTGGGTGGGTGTTGTTTGGTGGGGTTTTGGTTGGTTGGGTTTTGGTTGTTTGGCTGTCGTTTGGTGGGGTTTTGGTTGGCTGGTTGGTTGGCTGGTTGGTGAGGTTTTGGTTGATTGATTGTTGTTTGGTGGGTTTTGGTTGGTTGGCTGTTTGGTAGGGTTTTGGTTGGCTGTTGTTTGATGGGGTTTTGGTTGGTTGGCTTGTTCAGTGGAGTTTTGTTTTTTTCGGTTGTGTTGGGTTTTTTTAATTAATTATTTTTTTAATTTAAAAAAAAAAAAAAAAAAAGAAGTCTGAAAAGAGCCCACCAAGACCGAGAGTGCTGCTTAAAGGAAAGGAGAACTTGAAGCAGAATCAGGAAACATTAAGTTGGTGTCATCAGTTTAGAGCTCGTGGAAGCTTTGCATGTGGCTGTCACTGAGGACAGTGGTGCACAGCCCTGATGGAGGATGGTGCCCTGTGGCACAGCGGCCTCGTACACAGTGTAAACCCCCATCTTCCCCCTTGTTGTTCTGCAGTATTCTCGTGTGCTGGGGCCTGGAGCCAATGGCAGACAATGTCAACAACTAACAACATAGCGCAGGCCCGCAAGCTGGTGGAGCAGCTCCGCATTGAAGCTGGCATCGAGAGGATCAAGGTGAGCACATGTGACACACTGTGCCTGTGGTGGCAGGGATGCACCCTTGGGCAAGTGCTTTGGGTTTTCCACACACACTTCCATGCTGCTGCAGTGTCTCTGGCTTAGGTACTGCAGCATTTCCAGGAGATGTGATCCAGAGCAGCCCTATGGGGAAAGGACTTGGGGGTGTTGAAACTGCACATGAGCCGGCTTCAGTGTGCGCTCGCAGCCCAGAAATGAACCATATCCTGGGCTGCATCAAAAGGAGCATGATCAGCAGGTCAAGGGAGGTGATCCTCTGTTCTGCTCTTCTATTTGTGAGATCCTATATGCAGCACTGTATGCAGTTCTGGTGTCCTCAACAAAAAAAGGACATGGAACTGTTGGAACAAGTCCAGAGGAGGCCACAAGGATGCTCAGGTGCTGGAGCACCTCCTGTATGGAGCCAGGCTGAGAACATTGGGGCTGTTCAGTCTGGAGAAGAGAAGCTGCGTGGAGACCTCAGAGCAGCTTCCAGTGTCTGAATGGGGCTACAGGGATGCTGGAGAGGGACTGGAATCACAGACTGCAGTGATAGAACAAGGGAGGATGGGTTCAAACTGAAACAGGGAAAGTTCAGGTTAGATCTAAGGAAGAAGTTCTTCCGTATGAGGCTGGCGAGGCGCTGGCACAGGGTGCCCAAAGAAGTGGTAAATGCTCCATCCCTGACAGTGTTCAAGGCCAGGTTGGACAGAGCCTTGGGTGATGTGGTCAAGTGTGAGGTGTCCCTGCCCATGGCAGGGGGTTGGAACTGCATGATCTTAAGGTCCTTTCCAACCCAAACTATTCTATGATTCTATGAGACCCTTTCCTACTGGCACTGGTAAGGTTGCTACCTGAGCGGCTTCTCCCAGGTTTTAGAGGTGCTCTGACAGTCCACAAGCCAAACAGACACTGTCATTAAGTTCCTGGGGCTCAGCTGGCCACAGGCAACCTGTGGAGACACTGAAGCTGCAGGGGATTGACCCAGCAAAGCTCTAGTGGCATGCTCACATGCATTCCTGTCTTCCTGCCCCATCTTTCTGTAGGATGGCCTCACTGTCTGCATGCAGTTTCTCTCAGAACATTGCTGCTTGCAGTTATTTCTCAGCTGCTGCCGTTCCCAGTTCTTGTGAATGAAGATGGTGGCATGCCTTCATTCTGGGTTGAGGCATGTTTGCGGTACAGCTAGGGAGTTAATTTTGTGCTGCAGTTGTCCAGGATAGCAAAGCACAGTCTGTGCTCAGCTGTGTGTAGGCTCACACTGAAATAAAGCTCCCTTTGGCACTGGGAAGTTGGAGCAAGTAACGTGCTCACAGCCACAGCATCCCCTGAGAGCATCCTGCTGCTGGCATCAGGGCCCTGCCAGCCTCAGTGGCCTGGTGACTTGGGCAGGCTGCAAACTCCCTGGGAGGAAGGAAACACGTTTGTTCATGGAAAGTCACTTGTCATGCAAAGGAAACCCTCATGCATGGTGATGAAAAGCACAGTGAAATGAATGCCCTAAAATATGCAGGTGTTAAATCCACCTGAGAGCTTTTAATGTAGTTTTATTGGTCAAAGAATATTTTCTTTGACTTCTAGTCCCTGCTGAGGCTGTAGCAGCAGGTTCTCTGTCATCTCTGGTTTTGATGTGCCAGAGGAGCTGCTACTGCTTTGTGTGTATATATATATGTGTGTGTGTATATCTATATTGAGGCATGAGGTTTTGTAGCTGTTTTTAGGGCCACCACTTTCCAGACTCCAATGATGCACCCATCAGCAAGGCCAATTTAGGGAAGAAAAACTAAATTACAGGTCTTCCCCCAGCACAGACATTGTTGACTCAGCTAAGAATTACCATGCCTCAGCTCCAGGATCCCAAATGGTGCACACCAAGGAGGATGGAGGGTGTGTGTATACTTACCAACCTTTGTAGCTGCGACTGTCTTAAATGCTTTGCTGGGAAAGAACAGTGGCGAGACCACAATGTGCTGCTATTTAGGCTGAGTGGAGGAGATGTGCTATCTGGGTGAGCTGTGCTCTGCAAACTCAGCTGTCGGGCAAGTGTGCCAAGTCAGCCAGCTCCTAAGTGCAGTGTCAAATGAGTGTTTGCTCCTCCAGCTCCTGCTCTCCACACCTCACAGCTGAGGTTGGTGAGGTAAGTAAGTCACTCCACTTCTGAGATGAGGGGAAGGGGCTGCCCTTAGCAATTACTTAGGAGCAATTACTGGTTTATGTAACAGATTTAGGGGAGAGCCTTGACCTTGTCTCTGCAGAGCAGTTTTGCTGTTGGATCCCAAGGTATGTGATAAGTGCAGGCCAGCAGCAGTTTGTGATCATTAGAAGCGTTCATTACTGGTTAGGACTTCAGTAATACCTGGAGACTCCCCACAAAAGCACCTTGTCTGATGCAGTCTCTGGACCTGCCATTCCAGGAAACACCAAAGAAAGGAGGAGGGTTCCCACCCTGGGGTGTGGAAGCACAGATTTAATGGGTTTTGCCCAAAGCTGCAACAAACCAGGGTTTTGATGCAAGCACCATTCCTCCTCTGCTCTTTGCACTCTCTGTTGCTGCCAAAGGGTTTAAGAACAACAACGTGCATCTGCAAGTTTCTGCTGGCTGTGTGCTGCAGCATCCTCTGCGAGGCTGCACTGCACAGCGACCCTTGAGTAGTGCTGCAGAGAGGGTAGCAGAGCTGAGGGAGCAGGGAGGTGGCATGCTCTAGATTTAGGAGCCCCTAATCAAGGCATAGCTCAGCTGAGAGGGACCAATCCTGAAGCCAAGCAGCCATGGAGATCCTTAGAAGAGAACCGCTGCCATAAGGCTCTGCAGCTATAACAGGTCACATCTGGGTCTTCCAGATGTGGTCTGGTTGTGCTTGTGGTTTGGGGTTGCCATGTGTTCGACCAGCTATTAAGTTAATGAAAATCAAAGGGGGCTGATGCTGGCTCCAGCTGCCAGCACCTCCCTGCTTGAGCTCTGCCCATGGCCCCATCTCTGCTGGGGCTGCCCTGGGCTCCCACTTCCCAGAAGACACCTTTGAACTAAAATAAGCAGAGCCTTAAGTAATAGTTTCTGACAGTTTCCAAGCCTCCCGTTTTAACATCAGAGGATGGCTGCTCCGGCAGGCTTGCATGTTTCAGTTTTTATCCCAACGCCCTTACAAATTAGGACAACAATATTGTGTTTTCAGTCTCGGAGAGCATTTTTCACATAGCCATTGCTTTATTTATATCAATCCTTACAAACTGTTTCTTATGTCCATTTCCTCTTTTCTTTTGTTGCCATCTCCACTGTTACAAAAAGCAGAACGTGGGTTCTCTTCCTCCCCACAGAGCCCAGGAAGGGGTCAGTGGTGCTGCATGGGCTGAGCTCTGCACCTTCACCTGAATGTTCTCCCTAACCTTCTGCTCTTTTTGCATCGTTTAGGTCTCGAAAGCATCTTCTGAGCTAATGAATTACTGTGAGCAGCACGCCAGGAATGACCCGCTGCTGGTTGGAGTGCCCGCTTCGGAGAATCCTTTTAAGGACAAAAAGCCTTGTATCATCCTATAGCTTTGCTCGCTCTGGCGTGTGTGATCTCTCAGGCAGGGCACTGTTCTCCATCAACTGAAACCAAGATACAAACTTATAACTGTGCCGAGGGGTAAACACTAAATGTTGGCTTCAAATAGAGTTTAAATCTGGGGGTGGGGTGGGAGGGGAGGGGGGGTGGTGTATAAAGTTGCAAATGGTTTTAGGGATGGGGGTGTGCGCCAGGGCAGGCGCTGCACTGAGAGGGGTCAACATTTACAAAGAAGAAGGGAAAGAAAAAGACCCAAAACCCATGATTGGGGGGGTGGGGGTGGGTATTTTTAATAGGGACCTTTGTAATTGGTACCGGGGTGGTGGAGGCAGTGGGGGTTCTGATTGCATCCGCCACTGCAAGATCTGAATAGTGGGGCCTCCCCATAGAGGCTTTGAACAAAGCTCTGAGTGGGTCTCATCCAATTAGTTTCTAATTAGCACATCGTCGCAAGAATTTGGTCTGTTCCTTGAGGAGGGGACAGGGGAGAAGGGTCCAAGTGGGGAGTTAATGTGTGGAAAGTTCGTACTGAAAAGGAACACCAACCAAACCACAGCTTGGCAAACTGCTGTTGCCAATGGGTAAAGTGAGGCTGGGGAGGAGGAGGATGGAGGCCAGGAGGCTTCCTCCTTGTGCCACAGAGCTCTGCTTGGAGGAGGGGATGGTACCATGGGAAAACACTCTCTAGTGTCAGATCCATCGGCCAGGAGTTTCCATGAGCAATGTTAGGAAGCCCCAGGCATGGGAGAGGCCTGAGCTGCTCTCATCGCTTCCGGGGTTTCTCTGTGCTGTTATCACTGGCTTTCCCAAACAGGGCTGTACCGGGGGTGGGTGGGATGAGGTGGGGGGGAAGCTTTCCATTGTGCCATATCACATGAAAAGTCTTTTTAAGTTTGCCTTTTTCTGGGTCTTTGTTGAAAGCAGTAAGTTTGGCAGATCTGTGAGCATTCCCCACCTCCCTTCCTCTTGTCAAGAGCAGCGAATGGGATCTGTGCCATAGAACCCAGTTAATTCAGGGAGATGAGGGTAAGGCTGTGGAAGAACAAAGTTCTTTTCCCATCCCTTGGAAAGCTCTCTCTTCACCAATGTTAAACATTGCAGCGCCGGGGAGAACGTGGTATGGAGCAGCTGTGATGAAGAGGGGGCAAGCAGGCGAGCCTTCCTCCCGCTGCCCACCACAGAGCCCTGATGGCAGCAGCAGAGCCCAGCGGCTCCGTGCTGGGGCAGACAGATGCTCAGGAGGAAATACCAGAGCTCAGGGAAGTCCCACTGTGTTTCCCCCTTGACGCTGGAGCTGCTGCCCCACGGTAGGCAGAGGCACGGTTCCATTTCCTAAGCAGCGTGGTGGTACCCGTTCCCAGTTACCCCGAACGCAAACACCCCATGCTGGGGTTGAATACAGGCGATGATGGGGTTCAGTTTTGGGAAGAGAAGGAGGAAAGAAGACAAACCAACACACCTGGTGTGAAATCTTGGGAGTTTTCCCATTCCCTCAATGCTTTGGGTTTGGTTTGTGATGCCCCAACCTCCCACTGGGATGGAAACCACAGGCGGCTGTTCCCTCCATGGGGTACAGAGGGCTTCCCACCAGGAGCCCCTGGGAGAGGTTCACCTTTTGGTGTTGAGCCATGTTCACACTTTGTGTCATGCTCTGGTTGGAGGGAGGAGGCCTCGCACCACATACTGCATAGTGCTTAGGCTGGAGGGACCTCATGCTGCAGGCAGGGCACTGGGAGGCTTTGCTGGCTCTGTTCAGAGGCTGATGGTGTTCCAACAGGAAAGGGACTGGGGCAGAGCCTGCAGGGCAGCTTGTCATCAGGAAGGAGGGCAGCTCCAGGGGTGGGCTGTGGAGTGTTGGCTGTGTGCTGCCAGCACCTCCCCAGTACCAACCAGCCACGCAGCCAGCTTGGCACCACTGGCAGAGGCTGTGGTTAGCAGAGCTGCCTCATTTACCCTTCTTGCTTGCAGGTATCCTTCCACCCCTTTCTTTAAGTACGTGGTCACTTGCCTTTTAAAACAAAGTTAGACACACCCCCCATTTTTAACACTAACACAAACCTTAGCACCTCCTGTGTGTGTCCTGCAGCTGCTTTCCTGAGGTCCTTTGCTGATCTGAGTGTTTTACACCCCCCGTTTCCCCCCACGCTGTGCCGTGGGCTCCTATCTTGGCAGCAGCCTTGTGTCAGGTCGCTTGGCATCCCTTGGATTGCACCCTGTCCCTGTGTGTGTGCTGTGGGGAGGTAGAGCAGAGGGAAGTGGATGGTGTTCCCTCTGCAGCTGAGCGCATCCCCAAGCCCTCCTTGCACCCGGGTGGGCAGCACGCTGAGCATCGCCGGGCAGCCGTGGGCAGCAGCCCTGGCACAGCCATGGGTGATGTCCTCTTGGTTTTGGTGTGTTTCTGTTCAGTCTTTCCCCAACACAAACTCTCAGACGCCGCATCGGAGCGGGGAGCGCGCTCAGTCCTGAGGTGCGCCTGGGGTTTGCCGCAGCAGGGCTTTCTCTTCTCCGTGAGGGGATTCCCTCTGTCCTTAACCCAGTACAGTTCCAGCCTTATTTTTCTACTCCAGATTGCTGATTCTTCCTCTATGTTAGAGACCTGTGCATGGTGCTATAGCCGGTGACCCAGGCAAGTGCCCGAGCTGCAGGTCAGCCAGAAACACCGTGCGGCAGTGAGTAAGTGACTGAGGTTACCACAGGAGCCAAACACTGCTCCTGTGCTTGAGACCCGGGCAGGGGCTGCTGTGCCCCCATCCATCACCACTTCGTGCTGCCATGGGGCCTTCCCAGCACCCCCTGCCTGCCCCCTGCCCTCCACAGCACCCAGGATGGCAGTGGGGCAGCTCAGACCCATGGTGAGAGGGGGGCTTGCAGTGGGATGCTGCCTGTGTCCTCCCACCTGCATAGGGCACCATGCTCATCCCTGGGGTCTTGCCCAAGTCACACTGGCAGCGGGGTGGCCAATGAGGGGCAGGATTAGGTCCAAAGCACGGCTGGAGATGGGAGCAGGGCACAGGGAGCATGTGCTTGAAGTCCCTTAGGAAGCTGGGGACAGGGCTGGGGGCTGCTGGCGGTGCTGGTGTCTCAGTGGGTGGAAAAATCCTCGAGTTTGTGGGGTTTCTTTTTCTTTTGTGGGTTTTTTCCTCATCTGAGTAAATCAGTGCTCGTTCCGGAGGTGTTTTTGTAGAGCATAAATAGAAGTGCAGATTCCGGTAGTTGCTTGTACTTTGTTCGTGCATTTGCTGGGCAAAAAAAGGCAAAAAAAGACAAAAAAAAAGACACTTTTCAGGACTTTTTAAGTGCTCCAAAGGGTAAAGGGGGAGTGGGGACCCCTAATGAGGCACAGGCAGTGCAGGCAGCCCCGGCCTCACAAAGGCCTTGGTTTTGGATGTAAGCACGTGCCCAAATCTGCCGGGTGGTTCCTTATGGCAAAGCCGGTGCCAAAAGTGGGAAGGAGGGAGACTGCAAAGAGAAAGGGAGAGGAGGGAACAGTGCTCCTCTTTGGTTTGCCTCATCCTCCCCTCCCTGTCTCCGGGTCCATCCCAGTGGTGCAGCCGGGAGCCCATGCCCCTTCCTCCGAGTGCTTAAAAGGTCAACTTCAACGAAGTCATTTACTTCATTGAACAGAAGCCACGTGTCTGATTCTTTGCGCTCTTAATTTCTTCTCTCTGGCCTATTATAATTGGTATTATTATTTGCCAAACTCTGATCTTGTTGCCAAACACAAACCAAGGTTTGTAAGGACTGTACTTAGGAAGTAATCAGTGTCTGTAACGTGGGCTCCTCATAACGTCTGCAGTTTGGATCTCTTTGGTTTTTATTTCTGGTGTGCCATAGCCCAATTCCTTGCACAGTGTTTAATATTTTGTGGAATTGTTGTTAAGAAGTGAAATTGATAATACAATAAAAAGGCTCACTTTTCATTTTGCCAGATCTCCTGCCCAGCCTGTCCTGCATCCTGTATCCTGCACCCTGTATCCCGCATCCCGCATCCTGCATCTCGCATTATGCATCCCGTATCCTTCATCACATTATGCCTCCTGCATCCCACGTTATGTATCCTGCATGCTTCATCCTGCATCCCGCATCCTGCCCACCGTGTACTGCAGAAACCTGGTATGATTGCTGCTCACATCCTCATAGTGCTGCCAGCTTGGGAGCACAGGAGGAGCTTTCTCCAGAGCTGGGATCAGTGACGACCTTCCCACCCCTTTCCTGGGCTGTCTCATCCATCTCCTCCCCAAGGACACCTTGGTCATCCCAACGGGGTGGGATGGGGCTGAGCAGGGTCCTCAGCACCTCCCCGGGTGTCACAGCCTTGCAGGCTGAGCTGGCACAGCCCCTTTGGAGCCCCCCTTCTCCCACCACCCTGATGCTCCCCATCTGCCCCAACAGCATCAGAGCTGTTTGTGGGGCCCTCCTCTCCATGGAGCCACCGCAGAGCAAACCTGGGTGAATTCAGAAGGGCTTCTGCCTGCCCTCAGCTTCCCAGCAGCTCCCAACCCAAAGCAGCATCCGGGTCTGGTGCTGGAGCTGCCTGGCAGCAGCATTGCGCCATGGGGATTGCTTTCCTGGAAGGCAGAGGCCTCCCCGCCAGCAGCTTTGGCCCTGCAGCAACACGTGCTGCTGCTATGGGCAGTCTGGAGCCACACTTCCCCTGCGTGCCTGGAATAGTTGGGATTTTTCAGTGTCTGACCCAAAGGGCTGAGCTGGGATGGGAGCTGTGGTCCTTGGGCTGTCACCCTACACAGGGGATGCCTGACTGCAGGGGCTGGTGCTGATCCTATGGGAGGCATAGGCATGTCTGTGCCCTGCAGGGGAGCAGAGGGGACAGCTCAGGGAGACACGGCTTTGCTGCCCCGGTACAGGGTCAGTGCCACCATCCCTGCACCCCCCATGTCACAGATCCTTGGACCCCCCTTCCATTCTCTTCATGCATGGAGACACATCAGGGATGCTGCTGCTTCACTCTCGTTTCCCTGGAAACCCACTCCAAAGCAAACCCGAGCCTGGCAGCACATGAAAGGCCCCGGACCCTCCTGCAGCACAGAGCTGGGGCAAGGGCTATAAATAACCCCCCCAGGGCTGCTTTTAGCCTCTCCACAGCTATAATTACCCACCTTTGGAGCCAGGGCTGGGGATGCTGTTGGCACCATGCAGGGCCATGGCCGGGGTGGCCCTGTGGACAATGGCATGTGTCCCATAGCTCTGGGCACCGGCAGTGTTGGGGTGCCCCGGGGTGCTGCTGTGCTCCCACCCTGGCAATGCACGGCCATGGGTGAGACCCTCCTGCAGGCACAGGGATGCAGGAGCCCCCCACCCCAGGGCTCCGCAGTGTCTCTGGGTGGATGGATGCAGGGGCGGATGGGGACAGGGGCAGCCACCAGAGCAGACTCATCAATCAGAGCCGTGGCATCCCCATGTGCTGGGCTCAGAGCAGGATCCGGCCCGGCCCTGTCTGGCTGCAGCCACCCCAGAGCCAGGAAGAGGCTCAGTGTGCCCCCCCCCATCCAAACCACCACCATCCCTGAGCCCCCCCTTTCATGCACTCAAAGCTCTTCCCTATGTACATGGATGTGCAAGGCCTCGGTGACCCCAGGGAATGCTGTTGCATCTGTGGACCTCCCACATCCAGACCGGGGGGGTACCCCACACCCCCCTGCACCCCCAGAGCCACATCTCCAGCGTTCAATGGATCCTTGGGATCATGGATCCACTCCCCCCCTCATTGGCATCAACCGCAGCGCTGCCTGGGATGAGGGTCAGAGGCTTCCTATGGAAAACAGTGGCACTTCCCAGGATGGAAGGGACCGGGGGGGGGGGGGGTGCACGCTCAGCACCCATCCTGCAGACCCGATCTATGACCCCCCCGGTCTGATTCCTGCCATGTGCTGATGCTGTCGGGGTCGGGCTCACACTGCCCCCCCCGCGCTGGGGGTTTGTGGCCTCACTCTGCGGTGATGCTGAGGGGGGGGTCACAGTGTCCCGGAGCCCCCAGGATCGGGGCCCTTCGCACGGACCCCGCGGTGGGGACGGCTCCGTCGGTTGCAAAGTGCAGCGCCCAAAAGGATCCCCGATGGGGACACCGAGGGGGGGGCTGCAAGGGGAGAGCGACGGCAGCACCGGGAGCAGCTCCCTCTGCCCCTGCGGGATCCCGTTGACCCCTATTGCTGTGTCCGGGGTCCACATGGGGGGCAGCGTTGGGAGGTGGGGTCTGAGTGTCCTGGGGGGGGGCCTGGACGGTGCAGGGGGTCCTCTCCTGCCCGCATCGAACCGCTGGGGCTCTGCCGTGGGGACAATGCGCGTGTGAAGGATGCGGCCCTGGGCTCACCCCGCGCTGTTCCGTACCAGGGATGCACAGGGGGAGCCCCCGAACCCCCCGGTTCCCAACGAGAGCGCCTCAGTTCCTGTGATGGGGCACGGGAGGGCCGTGCGGCCGCGCTGGGAGGGGGGGGTTCAGGGCTGTGGTTCACCCCATGGCCCCGCAGCTCCCGGGGTGGGGGGGCTCTGCCCTCCGTCCCTCCGCAGCGCGGGGTCCGCTCCGATGCGCCCCTATCCCGGCGCCCCCCGCACAGAACGCGGTTCCCTGGGGACGTCTATGCCATGGGGGGGGGTCCGACCCCGGTTCCCATGGCCTGGGGTGTCCCGGGGGACGTTACCCAATGCCGTTTGCATGGAGAGCCCCCGGTGCTGTCACTCACAGGCAGAGCCCCAGGCCCACAGCGGAGCCCCTCCCCGGCTCCAGCAGCACCAAGGAACGCGCACAGCCCTGGCTTCACATGGTTTATTGCCAATAACTCGGGGTTCTGTCCCAAATCCATCTCCCAACAGAATGTGGCATCGCTTCAACTCCGGCTCTCAGTGCACCACCCTTGGACGCGGATTCGGGGTCCATCAGCACAAGGATCTGTCCCTTGGGGTCCCCCGCGGTCCTCCCCTCTGTCCCAACGGGACCCCCGCGCGCTCTCCATCTCCTCTCAGCGCCGGTCCCGGGGCTCCTCCGCAGTGTTCCCTCGGCACGGACGGTTCCTCCCGGTGTCCTGCCCACCGGCGCCGCTCCGCTCCTTTGCTCCGGTTGTAAAGGACAATGAAATCGGTGTCTGTTTGCGTTTGGGGTTGTTTGTGTCCGTGTGTTGTAACGCTGTTCCTCCTCACTGTCCCCCTTTCCTTTTCCAGGTACAGAGCCGCGCATCGGCCGGGCCGCGCTCAGCGCTCCTGCAGGCACACGAAGGGCACCCACTGGTTCTTGTCGCGGCTCTCGGTGCAGTATTTGGCCACCTCTGCCAACCCTTGACCCTTCCAAGCGTCCGTGTGAGGGTTCTGAGGAGCACAAACACGGCCTCAGCACCACCGCCGCCCTCGCACGGGACCCACCGCGCGGCCCTGCGGTGCATCACCGCCGCACTCACCGTGACTAAGAGGCAATGGAGGTCACGGGGCTCAGCACCGGGCTCGGGTTCCCCCAGGATGGAGGCCAAGCGCTGCATGCCCAGCACGCGCAGGATGTGGATGTCATTGTCACAGCAGAAGGCCTGGATGAGGGTGAAGTGGATCTGCAGGGCGATGTCACCTTCATCCTCCTCATCAGTGGCCAGCACGCACAGCACCACGCTATCGGGATCCCTATGGGCACACGCGGGGGTTACTTCCGGATGATGCCCTCATTCTCCCCATAGCGATACCCCCGTGTCCCTACAGGCAAAGAACGGGGCTCCCCCCCGGTACTCACACGTTCATGAGCTTGGCGGACTCATAGACCCCCACCGTGAGCCGATCCTGGTGCTGCGCTGCCATCAGCACCCGCTCCACGGCCTCGCTCACCGCCTGCATCCTGCGCGGGGAGGGGACACGCGGGGAGGGGACACGCGGTGAGTAACGACGGCGACAACCGCCCCCCCCCCCCCGGGTCCCGCATGTCACATACCGACTGCTGTCGCCGGGCACGAGCTCCTCCAAAGTCATCGCAAAGGCGTAATCCAAAGCGGGATCCGTAAATCCCAACCGCGATGTTCCCCGCGCGCGTTCCTCCCCGTTCCGCCCCGCGATCCGAATGTGGCACAACCGAACCCGGCGATGCCTTTTATACCGTTCAGCAGCGCGGGGGGGGCGGTTCCGCTTCGCCCATTGGGTGGTTCCGCAGACAGAGGAGGGGGGGTGCGGCGGTGATTGGACACCGCGGGTTGGTCCCACGTGGGGGTGAGGAGGGGACAGTGGGGACACCCCCCCCGGTGCCCCCCACCCCCCCCGGCAGGGGCCCCGGGGCCGCGGGTGGGGGTTGGGGGCGATGGGGGTGGGGCCTGTAGCGGG
>JASSUY010030451.1:0-19853 GCA_032466535.1 Forpus xanthops | reverse complement strand
TCCTTCCCATCTCCCCGGGACTGGGGAGGGAAGAAAGAGGGGGAAGTGAGTGAGAGAGCGGCTGCATGAGTTTGAGACCCTCAAACCACGACACATTTTTATGAGTAAGTTTGTTTCTTCCATAAAAGTCTACTTAAAGACAGGATCTAAATCCCTCTCCCCAAAATAATGCTTCTTTTAAAAGCTATGTTTGCCCCCTGTACTCCTTTTGCTCACTTAAGACAACAAAATTTAGAGAGCTGCAAAAAAAAAATCTTGTTTTTACATCATTAGACCATAACTCTTAAGCCAACAAGGAACACTACACAATTAGAATTTTTATTCCTTTAAAGAAAAGCAGAACATTTGTTTTGAATAAATGTTAATTTCTAGTTTACATCAATTCAGAAATACTGTGCATATCAAGTGTGGATTCTATTAACAGCTCTGTATTTGTGATTACAGCAAAACCAGTTCTATCAAACAAAAAACATCCCCCAGAAAAACCCAATGACCTTGGAAAACGGCATTTGGTTTTTTTTTTTTTTTAATTTTGCTAAGCCTCTGGCATTTCACTGCTAAAAGCAAAACAAAAAACAAAAAAAACACCAATGCTAATCAGTTCTTGCTTTACAGTCAAAGAAAACACTGCCTAACCATCCCAACTCCTGCTTATTGGCAGGAATGCAAATCTTTCATCAGTTTGCCTTAAAAATGAAAGGGTGGATGATCAGCTTAGCAACCCTAAAAATCTCAACAATATACAAAACCTAACATCTCCCAGCTGAGTGTTCCAAAACAGACAATGTTTCCTAAAGCCCTTAGTAACCAAAATACACAGTTCAGAGCAGTGTCATTTTCAGCTTTTAAACTGATTAGCTCTGCCGGGCTTTCTTCCACGATTTCACTGCAGTACAGTTTTAATATGAAGACATATGCAACTGCTAGTGAGACGTACTTCTGTTATTTAGGGAATATCTTCCTTTGTACATCTCGTGGGGAAATTCATTCGCTGCACGTGGCATTACAACGCAGCAACTTCTGAGTGACAGAGGGTAAGGGAAAAAAAAACCTGTTGCGGGAAGCAAACGAAGGCTCTGGCGGGGAGGGCTGACCGCCGCGCAGAGCCCCACGGCTCACGGCTGAGCTACCCACGCGATACACCAGTCACAGCACCGCCGCGGGAGCTCCCGGGCACCTACCCGCCCGTCAGTGAAACGATGCCGAGTACCGCCGCCGCCCCGGGCGCCCATTCCTGACAACCAACCAAGCCCAAAACTTCCCTAAAGTTTTGAGGAGCTTCCGCAGGGCTACCGGCGGCTTCCATCGGCCCCATCGCCAAAGAGCCGGCGGGGCGGTGGACTGCTTTCCCCCCCCCGGACCAGGCGCTTACCGGGCGGTGTCGAGCAGCGGGTGCTTGGTGCCCACCAGCTTGCGGACCTGCATGGCGATGTTGCTGAGCTCGTCGCTCAGCAGGCACCGCAAGCTCATGAAGGACGTCGGGTACCCCACGATCTTCTCGGCCTCCGACACCACCTGGCTCCAGGGTGGGCCGCCCGACGCCAGACCCCGGAAGCCGCCTGGGCCGCGGCCTCCGCGCCGCAGCAAGGCGCCCCACATTATCCCCGCCGTCCCAGGCAGACCCCCGGTGCTGGCTCCTCTCTTCCGTCACTCGCCCCGGAAAGGCCTCACACACCAGAGAGCCGCGAACAAGTCCCCCTCCTCGCTCGCTGCGGCCAGACAGAACGTCACCGAACCCGCCGTCAATGACCGGCTGAGCCCCGGGTGGCGGAACCCTACAGCAACTCCGCTGTCTGCCCGTGTTCCCTCAGATAGTGAGGCGGCTGCCGGAGCGGGCTCATTGTACCCTGGGGGCAGCCATCTTGGGCGTCGCAAAACACGCCAGGCCGTAAAGCGAGGGTGACAGAGTACTCCCCTCTCGCTCTGAGCCGGGTTCCTCGGCGGGCGGCGGTGATGGTTTCGGGGTTGCTGCGTGAGGGTGGTGCGCCCCTGCGAAAGGAGCTGTAGTACCTATGGGGTTTGTCTGCCCTTTTCTTCATCTTTAGCTCTTGCACTGGGTAAAGCGCTGCCTTATCTAATCCCCGTTCTGTGCTTCTCGTCTTCCAGAGCCGTGTGTGCGAGCCGGCCATGGCAGAGGGCCCAGCTGGTGAGGGGAACATTGCCCTCCCTGGACCAGGGCTCATGGTTGGCATAGGATAGCTCACAGAGAAGAACGTGGTCTGCGCTGCGGCCATCGCTGCGGAGACCAACAGAGGAGGGTTGAACTTCACACCTAAAGTTTGCAACATGTAGCCTTTAGCTAACACAGTCATGCTTTCTGTTTTCGGAATTGCAGTGTATAGGCACTCTTCTGTGACACAGCTGAGGAGTTTATGAGCAGCCTCCTGGTGAGCTGAGGAGATACTTGGAGCCAGATGCTTAAAAAACAACAATTTTGAGAACCCAGCTGAAGGCTTCTGGGTCCTTCAGTTCTACAGCGTGGTCTAGTGTATCTCATGCAGGCTTTCATTTATTCTGAGCATACCTGACGCTGATGCCTCTTTGCAGCTACATGCCCCCAAAGTTTTTGTGAATTCAGAAAATGGATTTTCTATACCCCAGAGGAGGAAAAATCACTGACCATCTTCAGAAATTGGATTTATGTGACTTCCTCAATTCCACAAATACTCCAGCAAGAATGTGATCTATTCTGCCTTTACAAAAGCTTACATCCATTCCTCCTGTAACTTCCAGGCTTTGTTGTAATGAATCAGGCAGAATTCTGATGAGAAAACAGTTCCATTGACTAGATCCTTGGAAAAATGATGGTGTTACTTTTCTCTTTACAAATGCAAGATACCTGTGACTTAATTTTGTTTGTACTATTCCACATGATTAAAAAGTTACACTGAAGTATACCATTAAAGAAAGTACAAATAGAAAACAACTCCATTACAAAGAAAGATGCAGTCCCAGAAAGCACAAATAACTCTTGAAGTTACAAGGGGAATTTGCTAAAAGGAGCATCTATACCTGTTTCCTGTGACAGTGACAAGGTGTTTGTTGTTCTTTTGCCTGAGATGACTCAAAATGGGTACCAAATTTGTAAAAGTAACTGTCCTAAGGAAGGGGGTTTTACTGTGGAGTCAACAACGGCTGTACATGCCCATGGCATCTCATAAGCAGCTTCTCGCAAACTGGAGAATGATAAAAATAGAATGGCGAGAACTTACAAAACCTGGAAAGATGGCAGGAGCTCTAAGGTTCTGCTGTCAAATCTTCACTTTTTGTGCTGCCTTCACTTTTTGTGTTGTCTCTGAGAGAACGAATCTTTGATTTGAGGGAGCTGCCATTGAGTCAGTTGAGATAGCTAGTGGCACAGAACAAACTGTTGCTAAATAGGGAGTTTCAGCTCATAAACACAGTCTAAAAATGACAGGATGCAATGGCATGTTTCTGTGCAGAAAGACTAAGTTAATGAAAATTGCTGGAGGGATGCACTTAAGAGGAGCTACCAAGGCACCTCATCCTGTAATGGTGACAATTCCTTGATTCATTTCCCGAGCCTTATCCATTCTTTCACTTAATGTGGCAAGTGTTCTGTGAGAAATAAACATGATTATGCAATTAAAGTCTGCTTAAAATAATACATATAAACTGAGGAGAATGAGGGTTCTATGAGCAGTAAACCTGACATCTCCTAATGTGTGAGACTTAAGTTTTCAAAATTACTGGTCTTTGTGTTGCAGTCTAAGAAAATGAACCGTTCATGTAGAGTTCTCCTAAGTCTGAATGGTTTAGAACTAGGGCAAGACCTTTGATATCCCCAACATGGCACACTGCCACTAGGGCTTTTTCAGAATTCACCAGCAGTGGGTTGATATTCTTCAAGTGCTGCAATCGTTGGAGAAACAAAGCATGCATTTTGTCAGTGAGTTCCACAGTTTAGGGTTGTGTTATTTTTTTTTTTTTTGTCCAAAGAGACTCTTTGAAAATTAATACCCAAGGACCTCCTGTCTCTCACGCTCAGCTTAATGCAGCAACATTGCAGTAGTCTTACCTCAATAGTCCATTTCTGACTCCTGGTCCAAGTTCATGGCTTCTTTCTCCCAACATCCTTGCTTCTTTTGCTTCAGTCCCCTGCACCATCCCTACCAGCTGCTGTTCTTTCATTCTTGTCACAGCCTCCTCATTTTTTTCCCATTAAGTTCCAGTATCCCCTTGTTTGCACAGCCTGCATGGACTCTTCTTTTTATACATGTTTATGGGTGGGACTGGGGGGAACAACAGCAGATCCATCAGTTCTTGCACTCACCTCTACAAAAGGCCTCTGTTTCTAGGAAAAGCCATTGCTGGAAAGTCTTGCCTATCCCCAGCATACCTAGAGCAGATATCTATTACTGTTGGACTTTTCAGACAGTGGAATGTGAAAAGGCCATTCTGACCAGAGGTCTGTATTTATGTGTTTTAATAGGAGCAGTCTAAGACTTTTTCCCACCCATCAAATCCTTGGCAAACCCTTTGTCAAATTTCTGTTGTAGAACACAGAGAGTTTCTCTCTTAGTCAGGCAGTCCAATAATATTTTTAACACAAGCAAAATGTATTTTTTGCCAACCTTATTTTTCAAGTTGACTGAACCACTTTAAAAATCAGCTTCAGGCTGACACATCAATTGCAGAAAAAAATCATTGCAAATTAGCTAATATTTGACAGTCACAAGCATCAAAAGCCAGGGTCTTATAATGGGTAATGATGCACCAACGTTCCCATAGGCATTGCTGCTTGTTCTGCCTGTAATTTGGAGATTCTCAGTTTTTTCTCTCCCCCTGTGTCCCCTCCCCCCCAAAAAAAAACATCAGAAGTGAAAATATGATGTACTTAACCATATTTTAAGTTGTGGACAAAATCACATGCCTTTTTTTTCTTCTTTTTTTATTTTTCCTTTCTTCTCAGCTCAATTCCCCTCAGGATTTGAGAGAGAAACCCACACTATTTCAAGAGCTTCAGTGACTATACAATAGATGTGTCTGTTTCTTTAGAGTCTTAAGAAGACTAGAAAAATGAAGCTCTTTTTTCTCTATCAATTGACTTTGTTAAGCCTCCCCAGGAGGAGAAATAAGCCACTGGAGGGGGCCAGTATCAAAGTTGAAGAACAAAGACGAAAGGTGAAGAGGCACTTCTGTTTACATCAGCATGCTCTGGACTAATGTACCAGAGAATATATCAAAGCCACTACTCATGCCAGCTCCACATATCTTTCCTAACAAATGAAATGTGGAAATATTTTTCTGACTACCATATAAAGAAAAACAATTGTAAAGCACTCTTATTTGATTGACCTTTCAATCTTTCAGTCACTCTGGCCTTATCCAAAATAAATGATGTCCGCAGGGGAATGAGCAATGTTGACAAGTTATACTAACTATACCCTGCCAATATTACTTATCTACTTCTAGATGTTGCTTTATTTTTTAATGTATTAAAGCGTGGGTGCACTCTTTGGCTGTTTACAAAAAATAAAAGCTAACAGAAATATGCCCATTCTTTCCAAAACATCCAGGTTGTTTTTCCCCCACTGTTCCATACATACAGAGAATTTATTTACTCCATATCATGACAGGGAAGCAGATAGTTATGATCATTTTCAGTTTGGAAGTCAGGAGGTTTAACAGAGAGGTTGTGTAATTTGTCCAAGGCTTTGCAAAACCCCTAAGGCAAACTGAGGAAAAATCCACTTCTCTTGACCTCACTGTCTGTGTCTTGTCTACAAGGCTGCCTGTCTTCCACTAGCTGACAGATCATTGAGAAAGATGAAGGCCTTATTGATCCTATAGTTAGATGCAGAAAAAGCAGCATTGTTTAGCATCAGTTCGTTTCAGTAGGAGTCATTTCCCTTGGACAGAATTTGGCACTAAAAGATATTAATTTTTAAGCCTAAATATACCTTCTGAGATACCAATATCAGAACATAATGTATTGCTGGTTAATAAATATTAATAAATGCATAATTATGTCAATTTTTTAAAATAAATAAATACAGCTGTGATATATAGGGATCCTTTGCATGAGTAGGTGTGTGTTACCCTTTTCACTCTGCACACAAGACGCAGTGACAGAGCAGCTCATCAGTGCATGGCACAGATGAGAAGCCAAAGCTCCTGGTAGCTCCCAGCAGCACTGTGCAGGCGGTGGAACATGCCCCTCCTGTGCTGCACGCCTGCAGATCACAGCTCCCTTCTCACTGGCTCACCAGCCAGCACTGCAAAGAAAACAAAATCAATTGAAATCCCTGCATTTCAGCAAGCTGAGTAGGAGCAGGAGCAGATCAGTGTGTGGCTGGTAACGCCCCTTCATATAGTTGCTGTTTTTTCACCTCCTAGCCCAATTTCAATTGTAAGACAGCTTCTTAGACCATCTCCTCTGACAGGCAGTGCTCCACTCTGGGGAATTTGAACAGAGACTCTCAAAACCGCAACATTTTGGAGCCAAGTGATCTACAGAAGAAGGTGGAGAAAGATAAGTACAATGTTAATTCTGGTCATATGCAATCAAAGTTGACAAAGCATCCATCATCCTGTACAATATTAGCCTTTAAATATTCAGCTTTATCAGTTTCCCCGTTCTTAATCCATCATTAACCACCCCATAAAGCTTCAGCTGATTAGCCGCACCTCTGCATCTTGGCAACCCATTAACTATTTATTATTTGTATTTAATTGCACTCTAGCAGCTTTGGAAAACTCCAACCAGACACATTTTTAAAACTAGAACAAAGGAGATGGTCCCTTGCCTGTGGAGTTCATGGTCTGGGCAAGAGTGAAATGCAGTAAAGAGGAAATGACAGCCATGCTAAACAAAGGCTTACTCACATGCCCTCTGTTAAACTTCCCACCCCACAAATATGAAGGTTTTCCATGGATTTTTTTTTTCCCCAGTGAATTCCATTCCAGTATCTTTTAAAATCACAAAAGATGATGCAATTTTAGAGGGTCCAGTAGAAAAAAAAAATTGGGGGATTTAGTATGGTAGGTGAAAAATAGATCGAAAAACTCTATGTAAATCATTCCACAATTGCTAGGTAGTGATACAGGTATTAAAGTCATAGTACAGTAGGAAACTGGCAAACATATGCAACATGCATATTTTATGTGAATTTAAATAAATAAATGGAAGCATTTTTCAGTTAAAATGCTTATTTCTCAGGGACTAAATATATGTAATTTATGAAGTGTTATTTATATTTTACTGCTTGCTACTCACATGAATAATCCAAACACAGATACAATACTAAATGTTCTTTCTGCTACTGATGCTGGGTTTGAGGGGAGAAGATTGTACACCTTTTTCTGTCTTTCTCTATTTCTTTTTTACTTAGATGGGAAGCTAGGTATTCTCCATCAAGGCTGGCTACACATTTCTTCTGAAGTAAACTTTGCAGAAGTCACCAGTGCCTTTGTTACCCCTGCCTGGGTTTCTGTACCTTTCTATTTATGAGTCCCCTTTGATCTGTGCCTGAAAGATCCATTTCCCAAGACAGCCACTACCCACTCCTAGAGCAGTACCACATAGCATGAGCAATCCACACCAGTGACTCAGTACTGGCTTGCTGTTTACTGATCAACTTTAAAACCCAGAGCGCTAGAATAAATGGTTTTCTAAGGGGTCCTCTCCCTCTGTGCCCACCCCCCTTGTCTTGCTACCAGGTGGAGAGTAATGTCTGGGAGCCAAGTCTCAGTACATGAAAGTCAAGCTGGATAATAAAGGAAATGGGTTTAAAAATTGAGTTAGAAGCCACAAGTTAAACAAAATCATGTGAATCCATCCTTGTAATTCTGTGTCTGAACAAAATAACGTATTTTAAGTAGCATTGACTAAGTGGCTGCGAGAGACTGATCTGAAGTCAGACTCCAATGTCCATTGTCCCAAATATCAGTATGGGAAGCTGAGATGGGACTCTACTGTTCACTGCCTGAGGGATGAGTGGGAAAGAGCTTAGATAAGATTCTTAGGTCCCTTGCCTCAAGGATTGGTGTGAGGAACTGAAATGGGACTCCACTGACCATTGTCTCAGGGATGGATGGGAAGAGTTGAGATAAGACTCTTCCATCCATTGCCTGGGAGAAGGGAGTGAGGAGCTGAATTGGGACACCACCATCCATTATCTAAGGGATGAATAGGAAAGAGTTGAGATAAGACTCTTTAAGGATTGGTGTGAGGAATTGCTGTCCATTATCCCAAGAATTGCTGCAGACACCTGTGTATGCAGACACATAAAGTTGGAAGAGCTGGCTGCAAGACCAGGGAAACTAGTCCACTAAGAATGAGAATATGTGACATGAAGAACATAGGTACTGCCCCCAACTCATTGTAAAAAGGGGGACTAAAGTATTGCCAAAATGGATACCTACAAAAGGACACCAGAAGGACTCCTCCATGAGGACACTTACCTCCAACGGATTCTTGGGGGACACTCTGACTACTGACTACCACCCCTGAAGACCTATCACCATCAAGGATGATGACAGCGGATCCTTGGGACACTTCTGGATCCTCTGTGGTGACTATCTCTCACTGCACCCCAAATCCTTGCTTCATTTTCTACCTTTTTTCCGATCTGTTGTATTGTTATCCCCTTTATTGTCATAATTGTCCTTTCATAATAAACCGACTAATTGATTACAGTACTTGACCATGTTTGTGTCTTAATTTCACTCTTGGGATCACAAAATGAAACAGGGCAGTGGGTTTTTCTCTAATCGGACCTTGACAGTGGCTTTGTGGAAATTAAACCAAGATAAACAAAGGTATTCCTCTGTACTATACTGTACTATCTATACACTTTCTTCCCCATCTAGGTAAACCTTTCATCTCAACATAGGTGCTTTTCAGCACTATTAACTCTGCTTTTGAATTTATCCTGATGTCAGTCTGTTGGAGACAAAACAGTGGTGACCCTCAGGGTACAAGGGGTGATGCATTTATTTTTACCTAGCACTTGACTCACTTGCACCTGTTCTCCTTTTAATCCTTATAATTAAAATGCATGCCTTCCATTTCAGTACATGATCTAAAATGATTAAAATTTGAACATTATAGGAACCGCAGTTACTGCTGCTGTACAAGATGAAGAACAATTGATCTAGGCCAACACAGCTAAGTAAGCCATAGAAGGGAAACCACACAGTAGTAATGGAAAATAGAATATAAGAATATTGAGTCAGGTGAAAAAGAGCATCTAAGGTAGTATACCCTGTCACTGACAGAGACAGTATGAAAGGCTTAAGGGAAGAACATGAGATGTGGAGCAAGTGTGGAGAAGAATGTCCTGTGGCATGTCTGCCCATCTTCCACCTGACTGCACTTTAGAGACTTCTTGAGCCAGATACTCTTTCAAGTCTATCATGTTTAATAAACCAAAATAGATCAGTTTTCCCTAACTCCCAAGTCTGGGTCCTGTAAGCACTTCTGTGAAGCTGTTTAAACTTCTTCTCCACTGAACATTCTGCAGACATGTGTTCCACAGTTTCATTAGGCATTATGTGGGAAAAAAAACCCACTTCATTACATTTATTTTAAGCCTCACAACTAATAGTTTGCATTCAGACCCAATGAGGCATGCCCAAAATAGTCTAAAAGAAGCCTCGAACAACGTCTCCATCCCTTTCTGTTTTATTAATTCTCCCCATCTTATTTTTTTTCTATCTTGTTCCCTCTTTCTTTTGTTCTCATTTTACCTCTGAAGGGTGTTACAAGCTACAGAGGCATCTGATTTGCAAATGCGTGCCTGTTACATACCAAAATTCAAATGGTGGAAAGCATGGCAGTCCTTCAGAGACACTCTTTCACAATGATGTCAGTTGCTTGTAAGGTTAGTCTTAAACTGTGGCACCTCAGTTCCCTTCTGAGCTTCTGAATGGTGGTGACCTGGTTTACAGAGGTGTTTAGCACCCACCACCTCCTGGGGGGAGCTGCAAGCATTCAGCTCACACAAGAGAACACTTTTATGCAAAACATCTGCCTGGCTCTGGGCACTCAAGTATTAAATTGTTATTCTGCATTCAGCTTCACAGTGTAGTGACAGAGGAAATTGTCAGCCCTGGAGTGAAATTAAGAACCTTAGGACTGGCAATGTAACCCTTCCTTATGGTGGTTTGAGGGAAGCAATCCTCTTGAATTAAATATTACTAAATGTGAATCTTCCCGTTTGTATTCAAGATCAGTGGCAAATCAGGCAGAGAACAGTCACCTTACAGATTTTGTGTAGTATAAAAGTCTAGATCATTGTTGTATCAGGAATCCTGCTTGGACATCTGATTTTCAGCTTTATATACTGTTTCCACAGTAAAATGCACCAAAACTTTAACTTTCACATTCACCTGCACAATCATCCAGTAGATACACTCTCCATCTGCCCTATATTTTTATCTCTTTTTCTGCTCCTCTCTGGCTCTTGGAATTTGCTCAGACCTATTTTCCAGCCAAAAGTATCTTTCCCTCCCTCTCCCCCCCTTCAGTGTATTCCTCTTTGCATTTCTTTTTGCTTTCGCGCCACCTTTCTATGTGTCAGCCTTGTTCCAGTTCTTCTCTCCAGTGGCATTCAGAACTCCTGCTACTTTCATACACTCTCACCATTTTAAGCCGCTTTCCCACATGCTCCCTTTCACGGAACACCTTCCTTCCACTGATTTCCGAAGCACAGATGCTTGTTCGCTTTCTGTGATGGCAACAACAGTTCTAAAAGAAACATATCATTTCCCCTCCTGCAATTCATGCACAAATGCCTGGCATGTGCTGCCTAGAGAAAGCCTTTCAACTTTGAATTTCCCTGTCTTTGTGGAATCTGTGAAAAAGTCTGATAAATTACAGCTTTGGCAGTTATTTCAAATAACCTTATTTGCAGCCAACTGAGGCAAAATCTGTCAATGGTGCCATTCCCGTGTTCTTTCAAAGGTCATTTGTGTTTCATGAGTGAGCTCAAAGTCAAGCTGGTTCAAAGGGAGGCTCACATTTCATTTTTTTCCAAGAAGGTTAGATTACATGTTCTAATGGTGACAGGACTGTCCTACAAGACATAAGAGCTGGGTTCTAGTTGAGGCCACGACACTCTTCAAGTACATGTGTTTTGTTACTTTATCTCCCTCCCCATGATTTCTCATCTGCAAAATAGCTGTAATACTAACTGATAGTTGTAATATCAGTTAACAACAGACAAGAAGACCCCAAGTAATCATATGGGTGGCTATCTATTGAGTTGGCTTTGTACCTGGTTTTGGTGTTGGCCATTCAGGTAAAGCCAATAAACCTCAGTTTACAGCTCCTCACACTGGGGCTTAAGAGGTACTAGCTGTGACACACAATATGCAAGAGGCAATTTCTAATGTTGTTCCAGGGGGTGAGAGAAAGCAACGATACAGAGCTTCGGCTCTGCAAGCCAGCATTGTTGCTGCTTGAGCTTGCAGGGGCGCTGGTGTACCCGGGGTCCTCCAGTGACACTCAGAATAAACCACAACGTGCCAGGGTTGACATGTATGTGGGCAGGATTTCAGTGAAAGCTAACTGGGATATGGTTGGAGCTCCTTACCCTCGAATCCCAGAAGTCTTGCGGAGAGCCCTCAGTGGGCTGGGTGGGTGGGATGGAAGTTGTATGTAACCGTCTCTCAGCAGCACCCCCTGGTGATTTGAAAGGAAATGGTGAGGACGTGTCAATTCTGTCATGAGAAACTAATAACCACGCATGTCTTCAAGAGCCTCAGATGGTGATGGATACATATATTGATCCTCTTTTAAGGCAAAAAAATCCCACCTATGTAGAGGATTCTCAGGACTGAATTTGAGTAAAACCTACTTTTCGTTATGGCAGTAAGAAACAGATTATTATCATTAATGTTACATATATGATTTAGTTAGGAAAAGCAACACAGTTCAGGAAAACAAAATCTTTCCAGATAATGCCTATACTAATTACCTAAAAGATCATAAAGCAGAGAAAATCTAATAAATTTCAGGAGAGATGGGCTGACAAGAATCTTTTGAAGTTCAGCAAAGGAATATGAAGTCCTGCACCCAGAGAGGAATAATATTTGTAGTAATACAGGCAGGGGACCAGCTAGAAAGTAGCTTTGCTGAGGAGGCCCTGGGAATCCTGGCATTCAATAGTCTGAACATGAGCCAACAGTGCACCTTTGCAGCAGAGAAGGTTGGAGTGCATTGGGAAAAGCACTGCCAGTGAGTGGAGGGAGGTGATCATCACTCTCTGTTCAGCCCTGGTGAGACACGTCTGGAATGCTAGGTCCAGGAATGGTATGAGATGCATGGACTCACTGGAACAAACTCAGCAAAGGGCCATGGGGACGAAGATACTGGAGCATCTGGCAGTTGAGAAGAAGCTGAGACATTTGGGGTTGCTCAGACTGGAGAAAAGAAGGCTTGGGGGAGATTTGATCAATGTGTATAAATACCTGAGGGTGCAGGTAGAGAAGATGAAGTCAGGCTCTCCTCAGTGAAAGGACAAGGGGCACTTGGACACATATTGAAATACAGCTAATTCTATTTGTATGATCTCCAGAGCTACTTTCCAATCTCAGCTATTTTCTGATTTGCTGAATAACAACCATATTCCTATCGTGAAAATACATAGCACATCCTAGTTCTGAATATTTTTTCTGTTATACATTCCCAAGATATGTTTGGGGATTTTTTTACAGACTTTTCACCAACAGCAATGTGAATGCATTGCCATTATATATTAGGATGTGTAAATATAACTGATAAGATCAAGAGATTGAATCACATGTCATGTAGGATTCTGGTGAGATGCTGGCAGGAAAGCAAGTACTGCAGCAGAAAACTGATTGTCAAAAAATGACATGTGAAAGCCCAACTTTACCCAAGTCTAAATTATTTAATATATGTCACTGTAGATACCTTGACGTGTTTCTTTGGGTCCAGGAAATAAATGAGTAATCCACTTTACCTTGTATATGTAATGCAGGGGGTAATTTGGACAAAATGATGTAATGTTTTGGAAAGCATGACAAGAAAATTAAGGATGAAAAAACTCCAGAATGACTTTTATGAATGAAAAGAACCTGTAATTGCTTTCCATCCCTTGACAGATGTTACTTAAACTGACATACTATATCATGCAACAAAGCTCACAGGGGTAATACAGGATTATGAGAAAATGTATAAACCACTATCTTTATTGTAAAAAATTCTTTTGTTCTTCACAGAATGACAAAGAGAGCAGGGATGCCTTTTAGCCTGATCTAGATTACTGTAATAATATTTTCAGAAATGTATCATCACAATTGATCTATTAAAAAACAAAGAATGAAGTTAAAAGGGAGGGAGAACTTTCTGATGTATCCTCTCCCCTCTCCTCCTGTCATTGTAGCATCTGGGAGACTTCCCTGTTTATTAGAGTGAAAACAAGACTCCCTCCTGCCTTCTTCTGTGTGGAGAAGTAAAAGAATGGGAAGGGGCAGAAATGGTCATTGTTGAGAAATTATATGTGAAGAAATGAGTGTGCCTTGGCTGTAAATACTCTCAGTTCACCTCAGAGAGAGCTAATAGCTGTGGGAGAGCTTCAAAGAGCACAAGTTTCCATCCCTCA
Source organism: Forpus xanthops (assembly GCA_032466535.1). NCBI lineage: Eukaryota > Metazoa > Chordata > Aves > Psittaciformes > Psittacidae > Forpus > Forpus xanthops. Next base: position 6,258 of record JASSUY010030451.1, on the reverse strand, counting down.
CCAGTTTTGCTTCTGACATTGACAGTTCCCTGCTTTCAAAGTATGCGAGAAACGGGTGGCCACACAGACAGTAGGAGGGTCTCTCAGGTGCCTCAGACCTTCTCCAAAGTATCCTTTTTTGGGTGCCAGCCACAAGTCAAAAAGAAGCCCTCAAAGAAAGCAGAGCTTGCTATATGCTCTTACCAACCTGTATGACAGAGCAAGTAGACCACTGGTTTGAACGAAATGAAACTGCAAAAGATTGACAAGCACAGTACAGTCCTTAACCTTAATGAAGTCTGGAGGTTGCAAATGCATACTTTGTCACAGGCAAGTTCAATCAGGTATAACGTGTCCAAGTTTCTTGCTCATCCATAGGTCCTTCATTTCCCTCTACCTGATTTTTTGGCATTATATCCGATATTGAAGCATCACAGGAGAGTCACTGAATAACAATAGTGGATAGATAGGGTGTTTCAGTAGACAGATGATAAAGATTTTTCCCCAAAGTCAATACTGGTGTCCGGGGCATATTTTACTAATTTGGTTTTTAATGCACTTCTACCTTTTTAAAGGTTTAATATTGATTGATTTTAATGGCGTGGGCACATTCTGATGCTGAAGAAGGAAAAGACTTCTCCTGGCTTCCTTTTCCTGTAGGGAACAGGAGAAATGAAACAAGAAACAAAAAGGCATTTTAACAGAAGTCTTGGAAGTATTTAACAAAGAGAAAAAAGTTAACATTTTTTTCTGTTTATCAAATTATGTGGTTTCAAGCAAAAGGAACAATCACTAATTAATGATTTTATAAGTTATATAAAGTTTTTCTCTCTTTGCCAGAACTTTATAAAGCATTAACAGTATTAAGGCTCTATCTTGCCACTAATCTGTACATACTTGACACTGATACTCTAAAACAGCACAAAAAAATGAAATACTCATCAATATTAAAATACCTCCAAACATTTCCAGACCTCAGCATTTGGAAAGCCGCCACTGCTTCCATTTCAACTGCCATATTGCATCTGCTTTTGAGAGGCTACCTCTTGACATTTTGCAGAACAGCCTCTAAATGTCTAAGGAAACTCTGGATTGAGATTAGTATCCAAAACAGAAAAGAATCTGCAGACACTACTGTGAGTGAGTAATGCTGCAGGCATTTGTCCAAGCTCAGGAATGAGTGGAATGTACCCTTTCCCAAAGGTATGGGTGAAATAACATCACTAAAGTGGAAGTGGGGATTGAGTGGAGCTGAAGCAAGGGAGAAGTTCACGTGTCATTTCCATGTGTATGAAAATGGCCGGCTGTACTTATATAAAAAAAAAAAAGACAAAAAAAAAAAAATGGGGACTGGTATTTTAATTATTCAGTGCATTTATTTCCTTCTGATGGCACAAATAATCCATCACATTAGCATGTCGCCCAAAAAGTCAAAGGAACATTTCCACTTCAAATCAAATCAAAGAAATAAATCAACATAACGGTACTTTTCTGTGAACACATATAATGAATTTCTTTGTTTAATTAAACACTTCAGCAAACCAAACACCTGAATTTAAATTGCTGTTTATTACGGCTTCCCTTCGGGTACAGGTGAGATGAGAATAGGTTAACTTGTGAAAGGCTGCAGAGACATGCGTTTTCCACGGTGACTCTCATTGCTAAGCAAGCTGACAGAGAGCTGATAACACCTTGGCAAGCAGGGAACAGTGAGGGAAATTATCAGCGATATTAAGAGAAACCACTTAAGAGCCACACCTTTACAGTGGCCTGCCACGTCTGCCGCTGCTGTTTGGGAAGAAGTACAAGAGACTCCTTTTTTAACTTCAGCTTTCTCCCTAGACGTGTGGGTGTACAGAGAGGTTTATACGTGCGTAAATGCACGCAGACTGGTGCTTACACGCGTTTTTGTATCCGTGGTTCCATGATGCGTTTTTCCCACCGTGGTATCGAGGCGGAGGAGGAGAGAAACAGGAGGGGGAGCTCTCGCCGCAGCCTCCGCGCCGCAGCCCGGGCTCCGCCGGGCAAAGGGGGGTTACCCCGGACAGGGAGGCTACCAGGGGCCGGGGCTTGGGGCCTGGCCCCCTTCTCCCTTCGGGCACCAGCAGGGCCTGCAGCGATCACCCCCCAACTTGTCCGAATTCTGGCTTTGAAAACCGCCACGTCGTTTTCCGTGTGCCTGCAAAATGCCGTTTGCTTGAAGCTGCTGCCTTTGGAAAACCTTTTGCTCTGAAGGTTTGTGCCACTTACGTATTTACCAGCTGGGGAAAATCAGGGCTGCACCTTTATCTCGTCCTCTCCAGTAAGCAATCACTAGAAGAAATACTTCATGTCCTGGGTTCAGCAGCAGCAGTCATAACATTAAGCATTAATAAAGACCCTTTGAAGAACTTAGTTACAGCAAATTACCGCTTTTTTGTTACCTAAAAAGCAACTCCTCCAAGTGGACTGATGCCCTTTCAAAACACAAATACCATAAATACAATAAATAGGAATATGATTAATAGAATATAAATTAAACATGGCATGATTTATTTTTGGCAACTCATTTGCACCTATCATTTTATGAACTATTATTTGGTTTTCTGAAGTCCAAATTAGTGTGCTTGCAAAGACTCCAAGTGCAAATTCAGAGCTGGAAATGCAAACCTGTGTAGAACAAAAATACTTGGCAGAGCCTGTCAAAAGCGACTTGGGTGTAAAACACGTGATTGGACAATGGAAGGAAAAGCTCAGGTTCTCACCATGACTCAGATACACCAGGGACTTAAATCTCAGTCTTGCAGGTGACTTAGAGACCACAGAAAGGCAGTTCATGTGGCTTTTTTCTTCCCAACTTTGAACACAACCAATAAGCTAACCAGAGAAATCCCCAACCCAAAGCCCTTGAACGGGCAAGACAGTGAGAAGCTTACTCTTACTGCACTGTGGTTAGAGCACACACTCATAGTGAGAAGCTTGATCTGCAGTTCCTACTCTTTTTCGAGATGAGTTACAATAAGGAGTAGGAAGCTTCTTTTCCCCTCACATAAAAAAAAAAAACCTATTTTTTATTTGAATGTGAATAGAAACATATTTTGAAAGCCCTGCATTTTTATTGACTTTTTTTTTTTAAAGAACATGGGATTCTTGCTTTCCAATGCATGCTATATAGTAGATTGATTTAAAATCACCTTGGAAATTTCACAAGGAATTTGGTCTCCTTAAATTCAGGAGCAAAATATTCACTGATTTCCTCAAGATCTCATCTTTGGCTGAAATCTGCTTACTGACACCATGTATCCCAGTATCTCTTGCTGGTAGAATAAATGTGAGCAGCCCTACTGGTCCAATCAGCCACCTTCATTCACCTATTTATGATGTTTACAGAATCCGTAGTGAGCACTACCGAACCAGGTTTCTTTACCAAAAATACAGGTTTTCCCACAAGAAATATGTGCTGTCACAGTTCAGTAAATGTATTTAATGTTAAGGTCTCTGTAATGTAAACAGCAGATTTATTTTCTCGTAGCTTTTTGGAGACGTTTAGATCAATGCCATTGTATGACTGACAAATTTAAGGCTTCCACAGATTCTGACTCTCCTTACAAGCTCATGAGTTACCATTAAAACCTGAAACTGTTTTGGGTCGATTTTTATTACTCATTCCCTCTTCAGTGACAAATGGAACAATTAGACAGTTTCCAAAACTTTTTCAGAACCTACAACGTGTGTCAGATAACATCGCAGCACTCTAAATGCATGAACTTCTGTGTTGACAGTCAATGGTCCTCCATATGTTCTCACTGGGAGAACGACTTCCCAAGAATATGTAGTATCATAATGTGCAATATACAAAGGTAATAACAGCTCTAGGAAAGTAGGAATCATGACAGTTGTAGAAATAATCTGCCATCAGACGAAGAGAGATACTATTATTAGGACACAGGGAGGTAGAACTTTTGTAGCTACCCCTGGACTGTATTAGATATTGGGAAAATAGGATATGCTCTCAGACTATGGCTTTCATCTGGTGGTTGATGACATACTGAGGGGGGCTGGAGGCTGTTTTTAAGGAGCTTACCAGAAGAAGCTGTTAAAAGTGAGCCTCCTATCAGGAGGCATAAGTTCACATCTCCATTCAAAAGTCTTTGGAAAAATACTGGGAAAAAAGCCTCACTGAAATCCACTATTTTTGGTCATGAAGAGAAGAGAACCAGCATTCAGGATTGGTAACAAGTGAGGTAGGAAGTGCTTCAATTCACAACCAAACCTTCAGCTGCTAGTCAGGAATAGTGGAATGACAGATTTGATCCTGAAGGCATTTGTTTCAGTCTACTTACTGTAACCTGCTGAAGACAATTTGCATTGTTTAGGCTTGCAAATACGCTCTCCAAATTCCTTCCAACATTAAAGGAAATTCTGGTTTTGTTGGAATTTGAGGATTAATCCTTTTGTCAGAGTATAAACTCGGTTTATTATGTTTATGCAGCAAAACTGTGCTTTATTACAATATATGTAGTAAGTGTTGAAAGTATTTTTCAGACATTTCACTGGACAAGAACCATTTGAGGCAATACCCCGTTTAGCAGAAGTTCTAAGGTTTTCATTAAATGTCTGCTATCGGCTCTACAGGGAAACTAGTGATATATCCTTAGTACAAGAACTAACTTTGCTTTTTTCATTAGAATGACTGTGTATATCAGCAAGGTGGTGGTGATTCAAAGCAGAATAGTTGCCTGAGGTTGACTTGCTTTGTTTCCAGCTAAAGGTTTCAAAGAACTCTGAGGATATGTAAGATTGTGTTTATAAGCAACTTCCCCTTGCGCTGTCTGTTTTATCCCTACTGTGTGAGATAATTCATTAGGATTCTGGGAATATGTCCTGTACTTGATGAGAGCTCAACCGTACCGATCTGTTTGTAATAGAATACGGTGAACAAAACATAGAGGTGAGGTTGCTGATGGTGGTGGAGGGGCATAAAAGGGAAACCGTTCTTTGGAGGTTACTTGCAGAGTCCCAGGTTAGCTTCCCCAAGTTTCAGAACTCACTGCATTGTAAAATATTGCAGGCGCGAAAAAACAAATGAGCAAACCCTGTCTCCCCTCAAAAATTCTTGATTTCTCATGCTTGCTGGAGGTGGCTGTGAGGCCAGAGCTTGAACTCCTGGGGTGTGCAGAATGGACGGAGCCCACAGCACGAGTCCTGCTGTGGCTGATTCCTGTGGCTCCTTGCTACTAGTGGAGCCTTCTTGAGGGTCTCCGCAAGGTCTAACTGCTCTGCCAAAAATGAACCATCAGATCTGTTTTGTTCCAACATCTGCCTGATTCTTCTGGGCAGCAAGGGAAGCGGCAGCACTGTCGCTTCACAACTGTCATGACCTTACCACTGCAGATGTGCTCTGGGATGTTACAGACTGAGGTCCGGTTGCCACCTCGCCTTTTTATGCTTGCTGCTCTAATAGCCAGGACCACGACAGGTCTCAGCGTCTTCCTCTTCTCAGCGCCATGGGGGGAAATGCGCTCTGTTTCGAATCACTCTGCTGTCTGAAGCAGGCAAGCAAGGCTCATTTCAGTCACGAAACAAGCAAAGGAGTTACGCTCAACTTTTCACACTAAAAAAATGTCAGTGATTTAAGCTTCAGAAACAAAGGATGTAAATTAGACATTGTTGCACACAAGCCAAACTTATCTTTCACAGGCTAAACAGCAATTTTTATGGGAAGCCTACTCATACCCCCACGGAACACCGTTTATTTTTCGACTGCGGGTCTTCTTTCTTCTTTTTTTTTTTTATTGTACATTTTTAAGGTGTACCATAGTCATAATGAGAATCCTCGTACAATTCCGATTTTGACTAATCGAACAATGGACACACCGCCATGCCTTACCGTGTCGCACCAGGGTAATTAGGGACTGACTGCCAGGGAGCGCGAAAGCACAACCCAGGAATAATCAATGCATCCCCCACAGCGCGTGCTGTAATCCAGCACCTCGCCGCTGAACCGCGTCCCACCAAACCATCCATCCTCACCTCCCAGGCGCGGGTAAAGGGAAAGCCAGGAGGGTACCCAAGCTCAGCACGGCGGACAGCCCCCTCTGACCGGACCTATCCGGCCCCGCGGGGAGGCGCTGGGGACACACGGGGAGGGGGGATGGGGGCTCACAGCCCCCTCCCCCATCTCGCCGCCCCGCCCCCTTCGCTCCGCTCCGCCCGGTGCTCGGCGCTGGCCCCCCCTCCCTTTCTCCTCCTCCTCCTCCTCCTCCTCCTCCTCACCCCCCCGGCTCCCATGGCGGGCAG